>JAPKID020007636.1:0-10192 GCA_026931265.2 Tropidonophis doriae
AAATGGGTTTTAGCACGGGATATTAACTATTTAATAATTTTTAAAGGTATTTATATTGCTGTTTTTGTACTGTTTTTTGCCTGTGTGCCGCCCTGGGTCCTTTCCAGGAGAAGGGCAGGATAGAAATCCAATCAATCAATCAATCAATCAATCAATCAATCAATCAATCAATAAAGGTTCAATGGAAACATTGACTAGTGGAGCCCCAGCTGTTGAGCTGTGCCTGTGGAAATTCGAAGTGCACTAGCATAAACGAATAATACTTTTTTCCGCATTCTCAAGGTGATCTCTCTGATTTTGGAGACAGGTATTTAATGGATATCTCATGCATTGTAGGAGGCTCTGTATCTGCATTATGCATAAAAATATATTATAATAAATTAGCACGGGCTAGCAGAGGCGGGGAGCAACTCAACCCAGCTCACGTCGCTCTTGCGTTGCTCCGCCCCGCCTTTATCTTCCCCGCTCCTCCTCCCCCCCCCACCTAGTCAAAGTGTTGCCCCTCCCCCCTCCAGGGTGCTTCTCTTCCCTTCCCTCAATGGCGGTTGGCGCATGCGTGGTGCCGGGAGGCGGCCCGGGCTATGGCGGCCGTTTAAAGGTAACCGATTCAACAAGAACCGGAGCCTAGGATTTTGGCATCGAATTTCTCCCCTTCCCAACTCCGCCGTGTTGTCAAGAGTGTGACAAATTTTCGGCTTAACTCTTAGAAAAGAAGGAAAGGGAGAAACGCATGAAAATTCTCGCGCCTCCCCTGGAAGCTTCAGGCCACGCATCTCCCATCTAGCCCCTTCAAAATAAGTATCTGAGGGGGGAAGATTTTTCTTACGCCCTTTGCAAAAAAAAAAAAAAGCCTACCTGTATTCCGCCCCCACCCCATCCTCGCTACGAGGTTCTCCGCTTGTAAAAGTAGCCCCTTAAGTTTGTCCGCCCTACTCATTTTATAAATAAAACAGTATGTGGAAGTAACCCCCTTAATTTCCACAGCGCTCTCTTTCTGAATATGGAGGCCACCTTATAAACGGTCGGGGGAAAGTAGGCTGGTAGGCGAGTGAGGGACTCTGCAGGGAGCCAGTTAGCTTCCCATTTCCAGTGGTACAAGACGCAACGTCGAGTGTTGTGTTATACGACTCCTCTCGTAGACCGTGGCACTCCGGTAACCTTTCCCACGTTCTTGGAGGGAAAGGTTGCTTCCCAATGAGGTGGATCCACTAGAAAGGGAGGATTCGGCAGCTGGGTTGGTCAGCCCACCAGCTCCTTCTCTTTTTATTAGTTTTGCTCGATGAGGGAAGACGTAATCCCCTTCCCCGGTCTGTACCCTCCCCAATACCCACTGGGCACCGCTGTGTCCGTTAGAAGGGAAGGAACCCAAAGCCACCCCCTTTCTCGTTCCTCCTTCCTTGGGGGGGGGGAGAGGAAAGGGTGAAACAAACGCACCCCTCCCCTCCCCCCATTCCTTGCAGGAGAAACTAAGACTGATCTAAGCGGATCAGCCGCATTTATTCGGAAGCGGCCCCTCCATTCCGGAGAGCCCCTGCTTCGCTTTTCCCCTAACACCAGCAGGGCTGGCACTCCCGTAGTCTGGGGAAAGGAAGAGAGTAATAAGGAAAGCAGAGAGATGGTTCTTGCACTAGCGGCAGGGAGCTGTGAAGGTTGGTGACTCGGGAGAAACGGCCGGGGGAAGGTGGTGTAGGAAGAAAGGGAGGCGATGGGTCTTGGTGGGGCGGGTGGCGACGACGGCGGCGCCCCAGGAGGGGTCCAGGTGGGGAATTTGGACCGGCAGCGGAGAGGAGAAGGGGGAGGTGGAGGAGACGTCGCAGCAGAATCTGGAGACTGAAGGTGTTGCATCGCCATGAGATCGACCGTCTACAAAGCCACCGCGACAACGACAACGACGGGGCCGGGCTTGCTGGAGCCTGGCCCGAAGGAAGAGGAGGAGTCGCCGCCGCCGCCGCATCTCCGCCAGCCTCCGCCTCCCCCGCAGAACCAAATCCCCGTGCCGGCCCCCGTGGCGGCAGCGGGCCCCAAGGGCCGGGCAATCGTTCCGGCGGTTGCGGCTCCTGGACAACAGCAACAGGAAGGCGGCGGCGGCTGTTGGGGCGGCCTAGTGCCCTCGCCGTGCCCGGCAGGCAGTACTCGGCAAGCGGGCGTGGGCGATGCCGCCGGCAGCTCCCGCCCCTCCAAGTACCAGGCGGTGCTGCCCGGACACACCGCTGCTGCCACCGCCACCAAAGACGGCAAGCGCGGCGGCTCCCACGCCGGGCCTGGAGGACCTCCAGCGTCTCTCTCTCCACCGCCTCCGCCGCTACTGTCGTCGGCTTCCGCTACGGCCGAACCCGGGCAGCCTCCTCCACCCCCAGCAGTGGCATCCGGGGGTTCTCCGGTTTCATCGGAACCAAGCGGCAAGTGGAAAAGTGCTAGTAGTAGCAGCAGTACCGGGAGCGGCGGCGGGAACAGCCTTCGGAAAAGCCCCATGGGGGCCGGCGGGGGCAACTCCAACCAGGCGGCCTGCCTCAAGCAGATCCTGCTGCTCCAGTTGGACCTTATCGAGCAGCAGCAGCAACAGTTGCAGGCCAAGGAAAAGGAGATCGAAGAACTCAAAACCGAGAGGGACACAGTGAGTTATGTGTTGGGTAATGTGGGGTGGAGCGGGCCAACGTTCAAGTTGGAGTGAATTACTGTTCACTAATGTTCAGGTGTTAAGGAAAAATATCATAACTCAAGGGTTAATAGATGTTGGGTGTGCACTGATTTTTGAAGGGTTAGTTTTGGGATCCTGGTGTTAACAGTGGGAGGGGTTAATGTAAAGCATGGCGTCTAATGTAGGGGATGCACATGCTTAGAGTGAATGTGTAGATGTGTAGAAAGATGGGGTAGGGTGAATTGGCATTGATAATAGGTAAAGAGATGAGAGCAAAATATATGATTTTGACACATAGTTCTGGGAATGAGTTGCTGTAGATTCAGATTTAAGCAAGAAGAATTAAAAATTCTACAGATATCCCCTACCAATCGAAATTCATGCATTAGTACAAGAGTTGGTAAAGAGTTCAATGTAATTAGGGATTGAGTCCCGAAATGGAAATGAAATATAGGAATAGTATAAAAGAGATTAACTATGGCTAGAGAATACGTTTCTTAAAATTAAAAAAATTGGAATTTTCTGTATAATCAGTATAACAAACAGCAATACAATGTGTAACTAAAGTGGTAGCTTGGTAATTAATTGGACTTGTAATATTGATAAATGTCAGATTAAGCAACCTATAAGGTTAATAACCTAGAAGTTAAATCAAGACTGTTGGGTGATTTGGCTACCTGATAGTTGGGTTAAGGACATTAGTACAGCCCAGATATATAATATTTGGATATGGATTTTGGAAAGAGTTGCAGCTATTTAGAAGGAGGAAGGGTATATGGCCCTGGGCAGGAAGTCTTTGGCAACACCAGGGTTAACTTAAAGCAACAGGCATGTTCTTTGGGGAAGTGTATGGCAGAAAATGAGTTAATTTAAAGGGGGCAGCAAAAATAACCAAATGCAGCTTATGTCATGTGGACACCAAATGTGGAGAGGGAGGGCCTTTTTAACTGGTACATGTAAAGGATTGTTACAGATGTAGGTTTGGTGCTATCTTCTACCTCAGTTCTTCTCTCTGGGATTTCCTTCCTCTCATTTTCCAGAATCATAATCCACTTTTTAATTATGAATATTGCAGAAAAAGCACTATGTGTCGCTTTGATAAGGTATTCCTTTTTTTCATCTTTGTCTAGTCCATACATACCCTATCTTGTGTTCCCAGATGTAAAATGATATAAATAATTTAAATTTCTGTTGTTCAGAACCTAGGAAGTTGCAGTATGAGGGCTGATGTTACTGGGGAATTATGCTTCTCCATACAAAATGTCTACTACAAACAGAGATGTATAAGAAAGTGACCATTGCTTTCTTATTCTATTATTAATAGAGTAAAAGGGTATGGCATGAAGACTGGAGAGCCAGAATGTGGATCAGCTGCAAATGAAGATTGGTTTATTTTGTTGTTCTTAAGAGAACCTGTTAAGAACCTTGTCTGAAGCAAGAAGTGCATTATGTACATTTATTAGCTATAGTACTAGAATAATTGTTTGATGGTTTATTATTTTAAATGTACCCCCTCCAGTTCCTGTCCCTAAATTTCCAGAAAGGATTTTAATCATGGCCTGTATGCATGACAAGTCTGCAGCCTAAAAATAGCCCCCTCTTCCTGCAGCTGCTGCTCCCATTATTGCTAAGGAAAGAAATATTTTCCTCTGCTTTAACCATAATCTTCAGGGTCTGTGCTCAAAGTGCATGTGGGGTAGGATAGTAGTAGCATTAGCATCTGGTTTCAGGAAGTAGTAGCATAAATATTTAATATTTTACTGTTTGTATCAGAAAATTGTGTTAGCAACATTACAGTGTAAAAAAAATATCTTAGGCCTGTGCAAAGTTAACCAATATGAAGGAGTCAGCTGCCATTTTGCTGTCAAGGATGTTATGATAGGAGGCTGAGTTCACATGCGCCTGCACAGGCTTGCAAAAAAAAAAAAAAAAAAGAGCAGATCATAAATATGCACACCAGGAGGAGCTAGAATATGCACAGAAGAGTTAAAAGAAAGTTTGTGAATTAGGTAGATACCAGAACTGCTGGCTTGGTAGTTGTGTTAATTGTAGTTTTATAAGATATCTACAGTGATTCTCTTTTTGTTTGTTTTCCACCCTTTCTTTCTGTGAGGTGTCTCGTTTCAGTTATACAAATCCTCCTTCTATCATCAGTCTCTCACATATTATTTACAATACTAATTTTTAAAATAGAAACTTTTTCGAAATTTGTTTTGAATTGTAGATTCTAAGAATTACCATCTGAATAATTTAATAAATAAGTAAAAGTCTGGGACCTTGACTGTACCTGCATGATTACCATCTGCACTTTTTTGTTCCCGCTCTCCAATCACTTTTCCTTTATCTCTACTCCCCTTCAAAAGAACTGTTGGTGCTCCTTAGCAATATTTCTTATACATATTGTTTGCATTGTCTGGTCATGGGTCAGGGGAATGAGTTTTTGTAAATTGTGTGAAGCTGCCAGGCTGTCTAACTATTACTCCACCTGAAAGTCATCAGAAACTTCAAATCAGTCTTTATGTCCTACAGTTGTGGCTGAAATGTGGGACAAGATAAATAATTTGGAACAAAATGTATATTCTTTAAGTGACATCCTATAGGTGCTTATTTTATAGGAATATCTCCCTTGGAATCTGGCAGGCTCTTTGTTCATATGATTTTATTTTTACATTCTTTTAATTAAAAAAGGCAAGCCAATATGGTAAAAATACTTTAAAACATTACTTTTCTTGCTTTTTTGTAAAACCGAGGGGCTATAGACATAGCATAATTTTACTTTTATTCCTTTTTAGTTATTGGCATTCTGATGATATTTTTAAAAACATTCTGTTCTAATATTCTAAATGCTTTGAGCCATCCTCCTGTTTGTCCCTTCCACAGCTCAGTGAGGTGGGTTGGGCTGAGGGAAAGTATCTGGGACAGTCACCTAGCCAGCTTCTGAGTTGGAAAGCATTCTCAAAATGTTATTCTCTTCACACAGTTATTGAGGTAATGGGATTCTTGAACAATATAATTTAATATTCTGGGAGTAAAAATATCCTAAATTGAAATATTAAATGTACACTGTTATATGCATATAATTCAAAATAGAACATACAGAGAGTCCTCAAGTTAAGATCATAAGGGAACCTGCCCATCATGGTTATAATTTGTGATGGTTATAAATTGGGGTCACCCATTTTGTTAAGTAAAGTAATGGTTTTACTGTGGGCTGGTTTTGCTGAAAATGAAATGTCAGTTTTGTCAAACCATCATAAACTGGTCATATGACCATGGGACATGGCAAATAATCATAAATATGAGCAAATTGCTGAGTGCCTAGAATGCCAAACGGTTGCTTCTCTAAATTCTTAATTATAGAAATTTCACCTTTCTCTCATACAAGCAATTGAATCCACTGATTTGAAAATTGAATTCCTACATTATTAGAGGTGCTTCAAATACAGCTTTGTAAAATGGGTCAAAACTCACTTAACTTCCTTGCTTAGCAAAGGAGATTTGAGGCTAAATTTTGGTCATAAATTGAGGATTTACCTGTGTACAATATACTGATAAGCATTGCAGACTGCAATATTAGAATAGTGCAATTTTGCAGAACTTTCTATATAATATGAAAGTTGAATATGAGTAACTATAAGCATTGTATTTTGTTAATGGAATACCCTTTAATACCAAATTGCAATGTTGTGTTCTTAGCTTCTTGCTCGAATTGAGCGTATGGAAAGGAGGATGCAGTTGGTGAAGAAGGACAATGAGCGTGACAAACACAAGATATTTCAAGAGTATGAAACGGAAGAAAAAGTTGACTCTGATATAACAGAGAAGCTGCCGATAGAATGCCCACCACAAGAACTCCTGGAGACTTCCCAGCAGCTGCCTTTGAAACATTTCCCATGTGGAAGAAATGGGAAGGGTCACAAACGGTAAAACTAGAAAGCTGCAGTTATATGTATTTAAACCTATTCTGTTAAGGTTTTAATCAATGACCGTGAAAATTTTTGTTCTATAAAGGAACTCTCTGTTACTAACAAATCCTAATATCCCGAAAAATCAAATTTTTAAAGAAAATGTCAGTGTGTAACTCTAATGTCAAAAATATTGACTAGGGATATACTGTGAATTAATCAAATTCAATTTATTGAGTATTGATGTGAAACTACAAATCAAACCACAAAGTAATTCAAATTAACTAAATTTGATTAAAATGTAAAGAAACCTAGCATCAAAACCTGTATGCTTGCTTTTTTTAAAAAAAAGTAGACAAGTTGTGCTAAAATGAATCTCTATAATGTCTGCATTTTTATTGAGAGTTGTTAACCAAAAAAGAGAGGCGATTAATTTGTATTTTTTTTAACATTCCATATTTGAGTGGGGAAACCCACCATTTGTATGTTGGATTGTTTTTACCTTGCCTATAATTTCATTATATATTGTTAATATATATTTTTAAAAAGTTCTAGGTATTTGCTTTTTCTTGACAGTGATTGGAGAACATGAATCTTTCTTCAAAATCAAATCATGAGTCAATGGGACACTCTCCCATTTAGTTATCTTATGTAGAATTACTTGCAGGAAACATTACTTTTAGTGATAATCTGCCTAACTATCATGATAGTTGATATGTTAATATTTTCATATGTCTTTGTTCCTCCCTTTTGCCAAAGGAAAAAAGAAGACATAATGTGTCTTATACATCCATTCTACTATTCTCTTTTAGGATAAGGAACTTTATGCAGAGCAAAGAAAGAAAATACTAAGTAGAAGACCAAAGAAATTAAAAATATAATGGGAAAAAGAAAAGGAAACATATATTGTATTTTTATTTACCTTTCTAGTATTACAGGCCACCTTTTTTACAACCATGTCCACAACCATTTCCTACATTGCCTTTTCTTTTTTAAAATAGAACATATTTTGATGGTAAAAAAAAAATTCTGTGATTAAAGTTAATTACTGCTCTATCTTTTAGCAATGAAAGTGTTTTATGCACATTTTTACAATTTTACTTTATGCACACCACACAACTTTATTTAAAGAAATATTAATGCTGTTGCATCTCTCCCACATTTACAGATGGAGTGATAATGAGATTAAATTTCAGATAGAGAGCTCATGACTTGCAATTGTTATTGATTCACAATAAACTAGATTGCTGGTTTTGAGATAAGCACTTTATTCAAAGTAGGTTTTTACTAAATACAGAGTGTGATAAAAGTCTATCTCTAGATGATCAGAAAGTATATGAGTATTTTTGTTGATTGGGCATGGTTCTGAGTTCTGGGATCCTAATAATTATGCTCAACTAAATCTTATGACTTCTTCAAAAAAGCTTTTCTTAAATCCATATGTGACTTTCCTTTAAATCTTAAAATTAAAATATTGTTGGACTTTCTAATTTAATTATCTTGATAAGAGCTAATGTCCTTTATAGCCTTTTTTATTTGCTGCTATTAACCTTTCCTTGTACTTTTGCAGAAAATCTGCATTTGGAAGTGCCGAGAGAAAAACTCCAGTGAAGAAGCTGGTAGCTGAATTCTCAAGAGTCAAATGTAAAACTCCAAAGGCTTCTCCATTAAAGGAGGAACCCAGTAGTTCTTTAACTGAGTCAATAAGCAGACGTGAACTGCGAAGTCAGGAGACTCCAGAGAAAACACGATTATTGGTGGACACACAGTTGAAGTCTTTGACTCCATTGAAAGGATCTGGATGCCATTCAAAGGACAAAGGCTCCTGCAGTGAAATTGAAGATTTGCCGTACCTTTCCACCACTGAAATGTATTTGTGCCGGTGGCATCAACCACCTCCTTCTCCGTTGCGAGAACCTTCTCCCAAGAAGGAGGAGACTGTAGCAAGTAAGAGGCTTGCTTATCCCTTTGTGATGATTGACCTGGTGTTGGGTTGGAGGGGGCATGGAACTCATTAATTGGGGGTCTCTTTAAGAGTCTTTTGAACACTTGAAGACAGCTAGAGAGCAACATTCCATTTCTGAGTGATGTTGATGCAGGTGAGTGACTGGGTCTGAAATATCAAAGCCTTTGAAACCCTCCCTGTTCTAGACTGCATGTGAGCAGTGTATGAAATCAACCACCCTATTTAATGACTTGTGGTGATATTTATGAATAACAGTGACATTTATGTCTCAGTAGGCTCACAATATATGCAATAAACATCCCTTTCTATCCCTCGCTGTTTCCTTTCATGATACTTCAGGGGGGAGGGACAGGGTTTGTGCACATGAAAAAAAGTGTAACAACTAACTAATTCTTGAAAATTAGCTTAACTGATCCAAGAGAAATGAACTTCTTTGTATGATTGAGAAGTATTTCTCTGCTTTCATTTCCTTCCTAAGCAACTCCTTGCTTACTTTGACTGTACAATACTGCAAAGTTGCTCTGACATGTTTTTTAGTTACTACTAAGTTTAAGCTTTTGTGGTAATTGTTTATCTTAAATATATGAAGGTGCTGCTATAATAATTGTCATCCTGTGTGACAAGATGAAGTAAGTTTTGAAATCCATTTTTCTGAATCAATATCCAAACTGTGGTAGTAATGCATTCTGAACTGAGGAATACATTCTGTCAGCAGCTATTTTATTTTAAATGAAGAAAGTGGAAGGAAGGAAGAGTATAAATGGAAAAGTAGAAATGGAGAACAAAGCAAAAAATACTTAAAATGAGCTTCATGTTATAGATTGGCTATAAATGATTAGCATACACAACCCAGATAAAGTAGGTTTGATCAGATTAATTTATAAAATTATAAAGATAATGAATTGCCAAAGCTCTAATATAATAAAATGCTAAAATATGTAAAGTCAAGTGTTTTTGAAATCTTGATTATACCTATTACATAGCATTGTTAAGAAAAGCCATAGCAAAGTTCCAGTTGTACTTCCTATTGAAATAAAGAATGTAAGATCAGGAAGGGTTCATACATCACAATGAGTCAAATATTCTAGAATTTTGTCTTATTGTCAAAGTGCTGCCACACACTGTTCTATTGCTGCTAATTGACCTTTT
Source organism: Tropidonophis doriae (assembly GCA_026931265.2). NCBI lineage: Eukaryota > Metazoa > Chordata > Lepidosauria > Squamata > Natricidae > Tropidonophis > Tropidonophis doriae. The sequence continues at coordinate 9,659 of JAPKID020007636.1, forward strand.
CTGTAAGTGAATGGACAAATGAAAAAAGTATTTAATCATATTGTTCTGTAAACCAAGAACCTTGTTTTGCTTCTTACAAACAACTCAAGGATCTGAAACATGAAGAAACCATGACTTCTAGTACTAAATTGATGACAGCAACCATAGATTCTAGGTATTGTGCCATGGAAAGAGATTTGATATTTTTTTTCTGTTCTTGAGAGCAGATTGAGCAGTGGTTATGGTTATATAATCTGATAGACAGAGTCAATATTTGAGAAATTCAGGCCTACTATGATATGCAAACAAGATTAGACTTACTTATGTAAGTTAATATGTGTGTTATTTTTAATTCTGATTTCATAAGTTAAAAATAACTAAAATATTTCAAAAACATTGGGGGACATCTAAGTGTGTGTATAGAAGCTGTTGGTAATAGAAGACAATCTGATAAGCATTGAAATACAGTATATTTGTATTTCGATTTTCGATTTCGATTTTATTCGATTTATTAACCGCCCCCTCTCCCCGAAGGGACTCGGGGCGGTGCACAGG
>JAPKID020007637.1:0-10191 GCA_026931265.2 Tropidonophis doriae
TATTGTATTGTATTGTATTGTATTGTATTGTATTGTATTGTATTGTATTGTATTGTATTGTATTGTATTATTATATTATATTATATTATATTATATTATATTATATTATATTATATTATATTATATTATATTATATTAAGTTTGTATTATATTTGAAAAGCTTTCGCCCTATGATGTACTCCTTTGCCCAGTTAAAGCTTACAAACACAAGAGTTTTAGTACTACATAAATGACTAAGGTAGAGTGAGCTGTGTGATGGCCTAGTGGTAAAGCTGTTCTCCTCCAACTTGGAAGGTTGAGAGTTCAATCCTAAGTAGTGGCAGAGGTTTCTCTCTAAGGCACAAAGACAAAGGAAATGTAGGCATCAGGAAGGGCCTCCAGCCAGTAAATACTCAGCTCCATTCAGTCACTCAACAGTACCTTGAATCAAGCGAGTATAGGGTTGTAAAAAAAAAAAAGGGAGAGCATACAGTCTTTTACCAACCTGTAGTAAATCTGTTTCACCATGTTCCATCTAGAATGAGACTTCTTGAGTTGTGTGTGGGTTTTGCATGAGATCACTAAGATATACTGGGATTCCAATTTTTATAAGGATACTAGCCATTCCTGGCCATGCATTGCTGTGGCCCAGTCAGGAGGGACATAACCCCCCCTCTCTCTTCCCCCCCTCTCTCTATCCACCTACCTACCTACCTCCTACCTACCTATCTACCTACCTACCTACCTACTATATTTCACCCTCTCTCTATCCCTCTACCTACCTACCTTCCTTCCTACCTACCTACTGCATTTCTCCCTCTCTCTCTCTATCCACCCACCTACCTACCTACCTACCTACCTTACCTACCTACCACATTTTTCCCTCCCTCTCTCTATCCCCCTACCTACCTACCTACCTACCTACCTACCTACCTACCTACCGTATTTCTCCTTGAATCTTATGGACAGAGTATTTTATGTCATAAAAGATGACATAATACCTGTGGCCGACTGCTCGCTCTGTATCCCTCTACCTACCCATTTCACAATTTTTTACATTTCCGTTACATTTTTATTTATATAGAATGTTCAATACTGTTATTTATAACAGTATGTGTGTTTGTGTACGTGTGTGTCTAAAAATTATATATATATATAATTCGGTCTGTGACTGTCGTCACAGACGGAAGTCTGCCTGAGGATGGCAAGTGAGATCTTGCCGAAACAATTCCTTGCTATATACACGGGAAAATCCCCAATGCCAGCATATATATAATTTACTCTCTCTTAACTAGTCTAATTCAAAGAACTTCCCCGCAGTTCTTTCTAGCTCTTTATCAAAGCTCAGCGATTCAGCTCTCTCCCCTCCTTCCCGGCATGCAATCGTAACTCCACCCCTTCCTTCGACTACCACCTCCTCATTTATATCCACCCGCGACGAGTAGGCTTTTTTTCTTGACGCTTGTTCTTCTCCGGGACTCCTTTCTGGCGGAGGGTCTGCAACATGGCTTTGAGGCAGCAGCTGGGTGAGTGTCCATTGCCATGCCTGACATCTCGACCCTGCTGGTTCACTGCACTGCGAAGTTTTTCTCAGCAGCAAATATGCCCCTCTCGTAAAGGAGAAGGGAGCACCGCCTGGTTTTTGGTTTACTGGAGGGCTCCGCCCGCTTTGGTGGTTAACTTACGGGAGGGCGCCTCTTCAGCCTGGAGTATGCCGTGTGCCGAAGTTCTGTCCGATCTTACTCTTGTTATTCAGAAAGGAGCCTCGTGACCTGCATTGACTCTTTTCCCCATATGACTAAAATTGAAGGGACGAAGCTAGAAAACAGAGTATCTGCATGGACTACTCGGTGATTGCGTGTTAAAAAACAATGTGCATAGTTAATCAGTATCCGGATAGGTTAAAAGTTTGAACCTCACCCCATCCAAGTTGCAAGTTAAGGCCCAGGAAAATCAGCAGAACTGAGCGGAATTTCATTCTTGGGTTGAATACCTTTCAACTATTGGTAGAGGGTTTTCCCTTTTCTGCATCTTCTTTGGATCCCGATGAATGTAATCCGCAACTTTTATCCCTGGTTTGCTGGTTTCTTTTGTGCATATTTTTTCAAGAAGAGCTTGCAAATACGCAGGGACAATTTGCAGTTTAAAACAAAGTGTAATGCGATTTTCGCTATTTGATTCTCATGATTGTGCTGCAAATTCTCAAACTTTGAATGAAATAGAATCCTTCGAATGCTATTGAAGGATAAAGTACAAAACCATATTTTTAAAAGTAGAGGAACTCTTATCGCATTGAAAGGCATCCAGAATAACTGCTTAGAATGGATGAAAGTGAGAAATAAAGCAGTGAGTCTTGCCTAATTACTTTTCTGTCCACCTTTGCTTGAAAAGGTCTTTATCCTGAAGTGGATTGATTCAGGGTAATAGAAATATGAATATATTGATTTATTTTTGTAGACACACTTTAAATCAAGGAAAAAATATAGAAAGAGTCAGCCTTTATCATCCTAAGAGAATAAAGTTATCTTGAAAGCCCTATGTTACATTTAAGTTTACATTTTTCATCCTGACTGTTACATTCACAGTACATTATATCCACCCTTTTATTTAATACATTTTTCTCTTGTGGAATTCCTGGGAAATATATGTAATAATTTGAGTAGGAATAAATTAACAAAAGGAACAGCTATAGCACTGCCCCATTATTCTCAGTTATCCCAAGCATTACATCAGTTGGAAGGCAGAAGAAAATTTGAAAATGTTTTTGTAAAAGCTGCAAGGTTATACAAGTCCTCTTCATTCCGACAAAATTTATTCCTCCACTAATAGTGCCTTCCTAATGTGAATTGCAGTGCCAGCAACACTGAAGATGATTGACACTAATTCAACATATATTGGAAATACTGAATTATAGAAGGTTATTGCTAAGTTATGCTGAGAAGAAATGGCAGTGTTTCCATATAGTGGTAGCAGGAAAGACAATGTATGACTGAAACCTACTTGGTAGATCTGTTTGTAAAAACAATCTCCTTTTTCATTGATGATTAACTAGTCCTTAGAACTATAGTGGATTTAGCTGGTACTGTTATGAATGTGGGGTTTTGCTACATATCAATATTCTCATTAAAGAATTTGTTTTTCTTTCAGCTTTATTCAGTGTCTCAGATAAAACCGGCCTGGTGGAATTTGCAAAATGTTTGACTTCTTTGGGTTTGACTTTGGTTGCATCAGGAGGAACAGCAAAAGTTCTTAGGGATGCAGGTTTGAATGTCAGGTAAAATAAAAGATTGGCTTGATTGGATCTTACTGTGTTATCTTTAGGCTTGGCCTGACAATTGGGGTGACAAGACCTCACTTTGCTTCTTCCATTATATCATAAATCGATCTTTCTGAGATCAGTTCTGGGAAATGTTATCATATAACTCAGAATTCTGTTGTGTTAAAATTTGCAAGGTGTAATGATAAAATTGCTCATAATGCTTCCGTTGTTAATTGTTTAACTTTCATCCAGGGGAATATTTACTTTGAAAGGTAATGAAGTCCTAATAGTGGTAGGTTCCCACCTGTCCGAGGCTTGGATGAAGCAGATTATCGAAACCCTTTTCAGTCAGGCCAGGCTACATAATACTGGGACAACATTAGTAATGTTGGTCATTGACCTTTGGAGGGCTCAGCATGAGGGTGGCTAGCCTTTTCTGACTCTCCTAGATCTCTTAGTGGTTTTTGATACTATTGCTTGGTATTTTGCTGGACCAGCTCCAGGGATTGAGAATGGGAGGTGCAATAGTTTTCCTTTTTCCCCCTTGTGGCTGATACCAGTAAGTTATGGTAGAAGAGAAGTCCAGCCCTGGGCCCTGTTATGTTGGGTTACTCACTTATGTCTCTCCTCTCCTCTTTAACATCTATGTGAAGTCTCTGAGATAGTTCTTCATCATCGGTATCCCATTATACATATCTCATTATACATCTCTACCGATGCTGGACAAATTATGCTATTCAGGTACCTGCTCATTGCCTGGAGACTGAAAGGACCTAGAGAGAGAGAAACTCAACCTTAGCAAGATGGAGTGGTTATGGATCTTGGATGCAGTCATTACAGGACTTGAACAACATACCATCAGTATGTTGATGATATTTAATATTGATGCAGATAACTATCTATACATGTGCTAAAAATTACTTCAGTGACATAAAGAGATACTACCTTTCTCTCCAAAGTGGTCCATTAAATCAACATTTTACTGTAAGGTAGTCCTCGACTTACAACAGTTCATTTAGTGACCATTCCAAGTTACAATGGCACCGGAAAATGTGACTTATGACCGTTTTTCACAATTATGACCGTTGCAGCATCCCCATGTCCCAAGGTCATGTGTTCACCTTTTGTGACCTCACAAGCAAAGTCAGTTAAATATTACTCTAAGAATAAGCATTATATATCTCCCATGGGTAGTTATTTCCTTCAAAGTTGGAGTTTGTTACACAACTCAAGACTTTAATTCTATGCCCTAGTAATATTATATAATGTATATGCCATCTTAAAAAGTGGCAAAAATGTTAGAAAAGGGGATAAAAGGAAAATTACAGTGTTCTGGAAAGTGCAAAAGAAATGTAGGTATCAATAATGGCATCCACTTTGGTATATGTATTAGGATCAACTTTAGTTCCATCAATAATTCTATCAATAATTAGTAAAGGAAGGAATCTATCATGTTTAAGGCATTTCCAAATGGCTAAAAAAAATTAGGCAATCTTGGAGAAGAAACTAAGAAAAATGGCAGAATTTGAAATATTAATATATAATCAAAAGAATTTATTACGCTGCATTTACAAATTGTTATTTAAATACAACATGGAGACAACAAATAAAAATTGATAAAATAGATGCAAAATTTCAAAGGGAAAAAACAGTGGAACAACCTATGGAGCAAATCAATAAAATTTACACCAAGCTACAGTGTGAAGGAAAACTGGTACAAAATGTCCTATATGGTATCAAGTCGAAGGGCCAAAAGTATTGACCCTTCGACTTTTTCCTAAGAATCCCAATTTGACATGAAATACGTTCACACGTAAATGGTATCCACCATTCTTTATTCCATAGAGTAGACACTTCGCTTTTGATGCACGACTTAATATATTCTTGTAAATAAGAAAACAGTCTAGAGGCAGCAAAATTGAAGCCTAGATGCTAACCCTTGTGTTTTATGAATGCTGTAGGTGCTACATAATGCTTTTGACTCCTTTCCTTTTGGAACAGAGATGTTTCCGATCTTACTGGCTTTCCAGAAATGCTTGGAGGACGTGTGAAAACTCTTCATCCTGCAGTGCATGCAGGTATGTTATTCTGTTGGGAATGAATTAATACTTTATTATTACTTTATTAATTCACAACAGCTAATTTAGAACAGCTAATAATAAAAAAAATCTTACATAAAACTGTGGCATCTGCAAAAAGATGAGTTGATTGGCGTTTCAGTTAATCTATAGTAGCCTTCCTCAACCTATTGCCTTTAGCATCTTATCATTTCAGTCAAAATAGGGATGATAAAGGGATTGAGGATTGAAGTCCAGAGCATTTCAAGAATAGTCAGCTGGAGAAGGCTGATCTAAAACTGCTGTTATTCAGACAGCTAACCTGTGTCCCAGCTGCATCCATTCAGAGTGGAAGTGGAAACTTGTCATAACTTGTCATTTTTCAACAGGATAGATGTGCTTGACAGGAAAAGGCATTTTATTTTTGATACCTTGTTTCACACATAAAAGGCTGAAAGTAATATATAGAATAACTTAAAATAGTGTCCTTTGCAGATATTGTTTCTCCAGTAACATTTTTAATATACAATTTCTTGGTGTGTTTCAAGCAATATTGGGATGGCTAGGGTTAAAATAAAATAAGCGAGCTTGCTTTCAAGAGTAAAACCTTTACAAGAGAATGTGATGATACAATTTTTTCTTCATACACCAACTGTCTTATATTATTTCCTTATTATAGATCCTACTGCTATTCCCCATTGGCCATTTTTAGCAAGGGCTTAAAGAGACTGGACTGTCTTACATTTTCTGAGCCTCTCTTTCTTTTCCTCACACAAAAACTAGGCATCCTGGCTCGTGACATTCCACAAGATAATGCTGACATGGAAAAATTGGATTTCAGCCTTGTAAGGTAAAAAGGGTAGTTGGGGGTTAATAAATAATTATAAAGCCAACCTTTGATATCAATTGATTGAAGTTAACTTACATAGAGATTAAAGGTTTTCATTATAAAGTACCTCTCTTCTCTCTTTGTGAGAATTGATGGGATTTTTTTTGTGAAAGTAGGGAGGGATTTGTAATTGTGCAAGAGATTGTCAAATCTTAACTTCTCATCATTTACTTTAAAGCATTGGCAAATATACCCTTTTGAGATTTACTTAGCCTTATTTGAATTTCAACATGTAAATCAATTTCATATGTAAGAGGACAAAGTGTCAGGGCCAGTCTTTGATGCTGAGATTTTGGTCTGCCCCTTTCCTTACTCTGGCACTACATAACTTTTACCCCTTTCTTTAATCAAATTTTGAAAGAAAAAATTATACTTAGTGGATTCAGTGTTGGAATCATGAGTATTCCAAGAAAGATATACAAATAAAATATTTGGTTTTATTTATTTATGAAATGTTTATGTACCCATCTCATTAATACAGCAACTCTGACTGGTTTTCAGTATAATGAAAAGTAAAAAAGGTAAAGAATGCAATTAAAATTAGGAGTTAATTAGAAAAACTAAAAAACCAAGATGATGGGTATCCTCAGGCTAGGGATTTTCTCTACCTTGTTAGTTACCCCCAACATAGTACACAGAGCCTAGCTTTCAGGCCCTTCCAGAAGGCCAGGAGTTTGGAAAGTTATAACTCAAGATAGTCATGGTGAAAGTAAAAGTATGACTTTTCTAACCTTTTAATATTTTCAATATTCTGAAAAAGTATTTTTTCAATATTTAATGTCAAATTCATTTGCAGCCAAAGGATCAAAAGACTTTTCAATAGGATTAAGTCCCTTAATGCAGGTCAATGAATAGGAACCTATTTGGAAGTGCACTGTATCTGAGAAATTATCATTACGAAGTCTAGTCCCTCTATATTTATTTTCCCTAGTTCACAAACATTCTAGAAACAGCATATAACATAGGCAGTCTGTTGGTATGATTTAGGATCACAGAAGTGTGCTCTTACCTTGGTTTATTGTAGTGTTCTTCCTGTAGCCATGCTTGATAGAAATATATGAAGATCCCCATCGCCAGAGCACCAACGTCTTGAACTGCCTTAAAATAATTCTTATGCAATGATTCAGGAAAGTCTAAGATTCTTCATAGGCCATAACAGGGATAAAATAACAATTGCATTACATTGAGACATGATAAAAAATGCTTGTGTTGGCAGAGGGTCATGCAAATGACACTTCTGTGTTTTGAATATAATTTAAAGTTACTCCGTGCTTATTTTTCTAGAATTGTAGTTTGCAATCTCTACCCATTTGTCAAAACGGTGGCCTCCCCAAATGTCACTATACAAGAAGCTGTTGAACAGATTGATATTGGTAAGTCAGTATGGACTATATATTGCAAACACATTGCTTTGAGTCAGTACATTAAGGTAAAATGGTTCTGCTATTGAACTACTTATGCTGTTAGAATTGTTTTCTAGCATTTAATTGGAATCTGTCTTCTTGAAACTTAAATCCATAATTTTGCATCCTGTACTGTGGAGCAGAATTTTGGTCTTACCCAGATATTTGAAGAGCACTGTCATGTACCTCCTCGGCCTTCTCTTCTCAAGGCTAAACATTCCTGGTTCCTCCAGTCTGTCCTCATTAGCTCTCTTGAGTCTCTTATTCTCGATTTGATGATGGGATATTTAAATTCATCCAGAGTCAAGAGATAGTCAATGGTCATATGTTAATCCTACTATTGCAGCTTTCTCTTTTCCTGATGAAATGGGTAGAAGTGAACAAAAATAAAGTTAAAAGTGCTAACTTTTCTTCATTGCCTGAAACAATTTGCCATATTCAGCTCCTTTCCTCATTAAGTTCTGTCTACTTATTATTCTTGAAATTCACTTTGTTAATATCCAAGATACCTGTTTACATTGAGTTTTACATTGAGTTTTGCTTGAAGATTTCATTCAAGAACTAAGCGATATCTCTCTCCAATGTTCTTTTTCCTGGTACTTTCCTAATGGCCAGTAAGAACTGAAGGGTAGCTAAACCTCTTGTGCCTCTTATGAAAGAGAAAGTGAAATCTCTTTTGAAAGAGAAGGTTATCAGCAATTTTCCTGAAAGAAACACATTGCAGGTTGTCTTCCAAAATATGTTGTGGAAATGAAAATCATTACTACTTTGAACCTTTTTCAAATATATGCTGATAGTAAAGTATTGCAATAACAATTTGAAATCCAGTGTTGCAAAATACCTTTTGTACTTCAATTTGGTTTTTATTTTTAATCATTTGCTTGGGTATCATAGAGAGTTGTTTTCTTCTTTCTTTGATCTGATAAATCTTCTCTCATTAGCTGAAGTGTGACCATTCCTTTGACTTTATCAATAACTTCTATAAGCATGCACATGCTACAAAAGTATGCCAGGTTGTATGTATGCAGAAACTGATTTGTCCCACAAGCATTGTAAGCATGATGACAGTTTCCCATATCTTCACAGTTGTTATTTCAGATTCCACTAGTAGAAGGATTTTGTTTGTTCTTGTTCCCCTATCAGGCTAGCCAAGTGCATACTGTTAAATTAGAGGAAAATACCTTCAGGAATTTTGGCAAACTGCAATTAGTGCACCCGTTTGCTTGATAAGTTATTGCAGTATGGACATATATTAAATAGGTAATATATACATTGATCTGATTTGGATTTGATAGCATTAAGATGTCTGCTACTTTTGATTGTGGCAAATTACTTGATATGAAATGTATTTAATAACTTTTCTCTGGATCAGATTTTGTGAGATTGATTTGTTTTTAAAGGAGTACTTTTCCTCCATTCAGTCATGGATCAATCGATCCTGCCAGGTTTGTATTCTTTTTCAACCTTCTATAAAATGCTGGGGTCTTACGGACCAGATCTCTAATGGCTTGACACAGCTCTCTGCTGCGCATGCCCAAGATGGATTTCTGTCGTGTTTGAGGAGAGCCTCGGGGAGATGATTACCCTTCTTGGGGGATGCAAGGGGTACCCTATTCCATTGTCGGTTCCAGGTCCAGCCATGAGAACGTCCTGGGACCTTGGGGGTACCTTTGAGGTGAGATTTCTGTGATTTCTGCCTTGTACCTTTGAATGAAACAAGGTGGAGAATGGAGAGCATCTTCGGCTGTCGGTGTGGGTGTGGGCGGCAGTGAGACGGTGAGGCGTCCTGCCTGGGGTTTCTGCTGCTGCTACTCCCCATGCTGTGGTGCTATCCTGGTTGCTCACCACCACTACCACCGCGCTTATGGACGTGATAGACTGGATTAGCAGGGAGTGGCTGAGGCGGCTGGCATAGATATTGTTGCCAGCGGAACATAGCTTTGGTAGTTAGCATGGGTGCAGTTACTGGGAGGGGCCCCCCTTTGTTGTGGGCCCCTCCCAGTATCACCGCCGTTGCCTAGGCCACCGTACTGTGCCATTTGGCCCCTCCTCTTGTGATACTATGGACTTGGTCAACAGTGTGGCCCTGGCGATGGATATGAGTGCGGCTGGCACAGAGTTCAGGTGTTGGAGCAGCCGCTGCTCCTGCCGCTGCCGCTATCCTCACTGCCACCATCATAGGCTGCTTTATCATCTTGCAATCTACTATCTGCTGCAATTTTGACATTTGGCCGTTACACCTACATACTGTCTTTAATACCAACCCCTGCTATGATGGACACAAGCCTCCCACTACCCCCTTGAGTGCTGTCAGCTGCTCCCCCCATGGACATTTCATCTCTCTGTTCTATCTCCCTGTGATGCCATTCCATTTGGCTGATGCCACACTCTCCTCTGCGTTATACTGTGGCAGAACTATTCCCTTCGGGAATTCCCCCTTTCCCGGGGATGGCCTTCTTGCCTATCAAGTCGCTTTTTTTTCCCCCCCAAGAAGAAGTTTTATTAGTTTTTACAAGTTTTTTGTAGTGAAAGGGGTATATAAGGTGATACATTGAGATATTTTGAGGGCATCCAGAACGGAGGTGTTGACCACCTCCGGAGGTT
>JAPKID020007638.1:0-10191 GCA_026931265.2 Tropidonophis doriae
AAGGGGGAAAAATTCTTTGTATGAAGAACTGATATTTGTATTATGTTTGATGGAACAATAAAACTCTCTTTTACAAGATAGAACTCCCAATTTTGCTTGCAATTTTTGACTCCTGATTATAACTTTCAAAGACTATAATCTAATTTGTTCAGTGCAACTTAATTCTAACCAGGCATGTGATGGATTTCACAACAGTTTTAACAGTTTAATGATGCTGCAATGCAACCTTTTAATTTCTGTTAAACTGTATTACAAAATACATTTGTCATTTTAAAATGCTAACAGCAATGTTGGAACTCCAAAGAGTGACTATTTTATTCTCATTACTGCTTTTGGTGTTTTAATACCGCTAAGTTTTTACTAGAATTTTTAAAGTAAACAATGTTTTTAACTTAGAAGCAGACATAGACATGGATATAGAAAGCCATTTGTACCTAAAGGCGAGAGTGTTAACTTTTGTTTTTCTAGTATTGTTCTTTCCTGAAATGGCTTGACTTATCTGCTACTTTATATTGTTGCATTGTGTACTGTTGTTTTTCTTTATTATTTATATACTGCTTACTTGCCTTGATAATAAAGTTAGGGTTGCATTACCTTATCATTTGATCTCAGAATTTCCTCTATAAATTTATCATTGACATTGTTGGTGTCTTCCACCTTCAATTGCTCATCCAAAATGATTTGCTAGCTTGATTAAATTTAGATAATGTGCATTTGAACTAATAAGCCAAACCTTATTAGATCAAGATGAAGGGTTGAATCAATTTTATTTGGTTCTGTAGACCTCTTAAACAATTTCTATTATTATATGCCCATAGTACCAAATAGTTTTGAATGTAGAGTTTCAGAGAAACTCAAGTATTCTATGTTTATATTGGTTTCTTATGCTGTGAAATTCTTGGGTTAAATTTCATTTTGGTTGAAGATTTGTTCTGGGCAAGATGGCCCAGTTTAGAAAGAAAAGAAGAACTAAAATAAACAAAATTCTATCATTTAGTCTTCTACCTGTGCAAGGTTGAATTGACAAGGAATTCATATCTTCTTTTGATTTAAGCTGAACGTATTTCAGCCAAGAGTTTGCCTTATGTACTGTATTTCTGCCTGGTTTTCTTTCACTCACTTCTGCCATGTTACTATTAAACCACAACCAAATAAACTCAAAGTAGCTTATACTAATTTTATTAGTAGGAATGATATAATATGATATATGAAATTTTGGCAGCCATTTGAAGGATAGCTTTATAATTATGGGTCTCTTTAAATTCTTCCATAATGTTATAGGTACAGAGGTTGGCTTGCTCGGCGGTTTTGTTATACTCTTTTCGTACAAGAGCGGGATGTTCATAAGAGTATGTTTGCAAATAATGTAATGGAAAATGTACTGAATAATAGCCGGTAAGATGTAGATAAAAGTGATTTTTATAACTGAAAAGTTTTTCTTTATAAATAATAAATGTTCAACTTATGGGAAGGTTCCAATTGTTCTTTTCTTATACAGCAGAAACTCTGTATTTTAAAAGCAATTATTTTGAATTTTTTCCTGTGTATGTGTACAAGCTATGACATCTTGAAATCCTGATTCCAAAGAGTCTTCATTATATCCTGGTGTCTGGCTGTGGGACATCAATTATATAGAGGCATTTTCAGTAGCATGCAATTTTGGGGGGATGCAGCCACACTTTTGGCTAGCATTCTGCAGGTTATACTTCAAAAAAAAATGGGTAGAATTCAATGAAACAAGAATAAAGGCTAAAATTCATTTTATTTACATTTACATTTAATTAAAATGAAGTACAGTTAATATGATTCCTCTTTTGTTATAAAATTAGTGTTTAATTTTCCCTTAAGTAATATTAAAAATTGCAATTGTGTAATAACACAGAGAAGTCTCTGGTTCCTGTACCAAAGGCTCTAAGGGAAGTTAGGTTGTATAATTCTGGTCTACAAATGTTCTCTAAAGACTATATGATTATGCAGGTTCATGTATCAGCATATGTAAATACCTTATAGTATCATCTATATGATGCATGAAATCTTCAACTTATGATCACAATTGACCCCAAAATTTCTGTTGTTAAGAGAAACATTTGTTAAGTAAGTTTTTCCCCATTTTATGACCTTTCTTACCACAGATATTAAATGAATCGCTGCAATTGATAAGTTAACAACCCAGTTGTTAAGTGAATCTGGCTTCCCCATTGATTTTTCTTGTCCAAAGATTGCATAAAATGATCATGCGACCCTGGGACACAATGAAACAATTGCCAACATCTGAATTTTGATCACATGATCGTCGAAATGCTGCAAACGTCGTAACTGTGAAAAACAGTGATAAATCACTTTTGGTGCCATTGTAACTTTGAACAGCCACTAAATGGACTGTTGTAAGTCGAGGTCTAACTGTATTTTTATGTGGAAAAAAATCATGAATATTCCAATTACAAAGTACCGCAGTGTATAGTTAATTAGAATAATGATGAGGGGGATTTTTTTGATATTGTGAGTTTTGCATATTTTTAAATTGAAAATAAATGATTTGAAGTAGTTGAAATCTACCATAAATTGTCAATTTACTTTATATTTGTAACATTTAGAGTGCAGAATGCTATTATACAGGAGGCTTCAGAATCATCACCTGTAAATGGTCCTGATCAGCTGGAATCTAGAAACATTAACAGAATCAAGAAGAAAGCTAGAAGGATCCTTCAAGAAATGGTAGCAAATGTTTCTCCTTCTCTGATTAGGTAATAATACTAAGTTTTGTTTGTGAGGTCTGCATATACTCAATACTCTGTATAGCTACAGATATATTTGTTATTTCTTACCTCATATTGTTCTTCCATTGTCATTGTTGCAAAATGAATAAACTCATTCTCTGCCCTTGAAGAATTCCTTCATATATTAATGTATCAAAAAAAAAATCAATGCGACAAGACAACATGTTCTCAATAACTGTCATTTTATCAGCCCAATATTATTACACACTGTTCAGAATTATGTGGAATTAACATTTCTTTGTTATATTTTCAACAGCTGATACAGTCTATCAACTATTGTTAAACTGTATCTTAAAATGTTCGCAGTCAATTAATACACTTTTGGTTCATCGTGAATGATGTGATTGATTCTGTTTTGAATATGAGTAGCAACTAGTAGCTTTGTATCTATATATTGTTTTTACAAAACTGATTATATGGTAACTTAACACATACTTTTCTTTCAGGTTAACAGGTTGGGTTTTATTGAAATTATTTAACAGCTTTTTTTGGAATATCCAGATTCATAAAGGCCAACTAGAGATGGTGAAAGCAGCAACTGAGGTAATAAAAATAGTGGCAATGGTAGCATTTTTATTTTTATACCATACTGAATATCTAGTTATTTTCAGATTCAATTTGTGAAATAGTCAGAAAAAAATTACCTTTATTTTTCTCTCCTGAAAGACACTTTTGATAAAAGGATATAAAAACAACATTCATCCAGCAGAATATGTTTTATAGTGCCAACTCCAGCATATAATCACTTCAGTTGAATGAGTTGTTTAATAAATAAAAATAATGATTTAAATGTTGCTGCCAAAAGTTTTTTTGTGTAGTAGATTGTGTTAGTGCAATCTATGTTTTCCTCACCCAAGCCATAATAGCAAGCATAATGTTTAATGCCTGTAAAATATATGTCCTTTCTATTTCATTCATTCCGCCCTCCTTTCTCTTTAATTGGGAATGCAGATATTACCAAGAAAATAAGAGAAACACAGTGACAGTATTGTAGTTTTATATGTTCAAATTATGTTTTGATATTGAACTCTTTTTTCTTCTTCTTCATGCAGCTAAATTTGCCTCTTGTCTTCTTACCAGTTCACAAATCTCACATTGACTACCTGCTTCTCACATTCATTCTTTTCTGCCACAATATTAAGGCACCCTACATTGCAGCTGGAAATAATTTGAATATTCCTATTTTCAGGTAAAACAGTATTAATTCTTTTACTTAATATTAATTAGTATTAATTCATTTTCTTAATTCTTTTACTATTTTAATGTCCACCATTTTGTTCCCTTACCTGACCAAGGTGAACTAACATAAAGAAACTATCTAAATGTGTAGCATGCATTGACTGTTTAAGTGCATTGTTGTGTGACATATTATACATAGTTAACAAATGTTATGTTAATTTGGTAAATAAACAGAACTAAGATTTCAATTGTAGTGGTCATATTGTGAAGTTCTGATATATTGCTGGTATGTGACAATAAGTTTGTTGTCTTGTCTGAAATTCTGATATTTTAACATATCAGAAATTCAGAACGTTAGCGTTGTCCATATTCACATGACAAGATGTTACTGCACATGAAATACCTTGTGTCAGAAAGGAATAAGAATGTATATGAATGCCAAATAGAATGAAAAAAGTTATTACCATAAGTGTGAAGTTTTGCAACACACCAAAGTAAATTTTAAAATCAAAGTGATTTTTTAAAATTGTAGTTCTGTAATTCAGATCTGTAAATCTGTAAAATTCAAAATTTGTACTAACTCATATATTTGTACAAAATACATACATACATACATGCATATATATATATACACATACACACACACATACACATACACGTGTATGATTTTAAAAACCATTGGTAATGGTAGCCATTGATACAGATTTCTAGTGAAATTATGGTGATGATACTTAACTTTTAATATGATTTATATCTCTTGATTTGATTAATGAAAAATTATATTAATGTTTATAAAATATTAATGTTTCTGTATTTAAACATGCTGATAATTTTATTATGTAACCACATTTTCTTCAATAAAAACATTAAAAAAACATTAAGAAAAAAGCTGTAATGTTTTTTATATATAGTTCTAGGAGTGATTGATTTGAATGCATCTAAAGAGTTTATAATCACATGCTCAACTAATATTTATTATCTTTTTCCTTTCATGTTATGAAAATAATATGCATTTGTGTTTTTTTAATCTGATATAACCTTTGTTATATTTGCATTCTCTCCCTTTTAATTAAAAAGGCATGCATATTTTATTTTCTATCCTTAGTACCTTAATCCACAAACTTGGAGGGTTTTTTATTAGAAGAAAATTAGATGAGAGACCTGATGGCCGAAAAGATATTTTATACAGAACGTTACTGCATGTGGTAAGTACATTTTAAAAAGAACAAAAAACAGTTTATTTCTACAAATTTGCTAATGGAACCTGTGCATCATTTCAGTGCAAAATACATATTTAAATTTGTAGCTAAGTACAAAATTTAAAGCAGTTTTATTTCACTTTATACGGTAAATGAGGTACAGTTCCTTTCAGGGCTAAGCCTAAATAATATAAAAGGTTCACTATGATAGAAAACTTCTGCCAAGAAAACAGTGAAAAACCTGTATTGTACTTTTATTTATTTCATGGAAATTGTGATTAGTTCATAGATCACTGTAATGTTGTATGCATGTCAGTGATGGTATATGTTCCCTGAAGAAATTTGTATATTTTAATTAAACGTTGAAGCTGCATCTCTCATATCTATGCAATTATATGCCCTTAGTTGCGGGCACTATTGTTAATAGATACCAAAGTTACTTGTGATCTTTCAGTAGTAATTGCAAATACATGTTGTTCCAAGAAAAGTAGAATTGTATTTTACAGAAGTGGGCATGTTATTTTTTAAATGATTAGAAATCTTATTCCCACACAGAGTTCCAAATTTGAATAATTCTCAATGTGGTTCCCCACCTTACAAATTACTGATTTGAAACGATGCAAAGAACTTGTATCTGATCTTGTTGCATTTCTCTTTACAGCATGTTGAAGAGTTGCTTCGTCAGCAGCAATTTTTAGAGATATTTCTGGAGGGGACACGGTCCAGAAGTGGGAAAGTAGCCTGTGCAAGGGCAGGTCTTTTATCAGTGGTGGTGGATGCTCTATATTCAAATGCTGCTCCTGACGTACTAATTATACCTGTGGGAATCTCCTATGACAGAATAATTGAAGGTCACTATACTGGTGAGCAGCTGGTAAGAAATGCTATTGTATCCTTAACATATTTATAGAGTGTAGTTACTATCTGCAGTTCTGCTAATAAACTATAGTTTTAAGATAGGTTAACTTTCCTCTGTACTTAATACATTACAAAACAAAATCATGCAGAAAAGAAAATAATTCAGGGAAAAAATGTTTAAAAATATATGTTCATTTAGCGAAAGCAACTCTATAACAGCTTCACACGATTTGGAGGACCAATGAATTTGATTTAGTTTTATTTTTGAATAAGAACAGAACAAACATGATTTGGTGTGTGCCTTATTATGTAATATGATTTTCCCCTTCTTTTTCTTTTCAACATCTTTCAGGGAAAGCCCAAGAAGAATGAAAGCCTGTGGAGTGTAGCCCGAGGAGTCTTTCGAATGTTGCGAAAGAATTATGGATGTGTTAGAGTAGATTTCGCTCAACCGTTTTCTTTAAAAGTAAGCTTATATTTTATGACCAAAATTCCATTGAGAAACTGTGAAAAAGATATTTTAAACTATTCGTATTTCAGTAGAAATAATATTTCAAGTTTTTACTTCATGCACAATGGTGTTGCTCAAACAAAAGAGTTTTGTAGCTGAAAACTCATGCTAGAAAATGGAGTGCTGAATATGAGATTCCGCGGCTTCAAGGTATTAATCAAAATAAAACAATACTAGTACCAATAATAACTGGAGCAAATGAAACATCACTAGAACACCTTGAATGCCTTTGGCATTGACAAACTTACTGTTAGTCAATTGCAAAAGGCAGCTTTATTTGAATCACTTTACATCTTTCACGATATTATTAAACAATATCTGCCTATTCCCAGATCCTTGGGAAGGACTCAGTAAGTGGATAAAATTGCCTAATTCAGTGCAAACATCTGGTTGACTTCAACCAACAACAACAATACACTTGGAACAGCTTACATTCTTTGATAATACATTGATATTATTAAACAGCAACATCTGACTGACCAAAGACTGAAACATTAAGGTTGGAAAAAGCTAGTAGAGCATTTTCTTTTGAATAATAATAATAATAATAAATTTTATTTGTATCCCGCCCTTCTCCTTTTGAAGCAGTGATGCAAGAAATCCCACCTAGAAATATCTTCAGAAATTTATTATTACCTTTTCAGTTTGGTAGTCCTTTACTTTAAATCAGCACTGTCAAACTTGCAGCCCCTGGGCCAAATGCGTCATGCATTGGCCACGCCCATGCCCAGTTTAGCAAAGGGGGAAAAGTTGTGGTACGTCACATGACACCACGAGTTTGCTTTAGATTCTAGTGGTAATGCACTTCAAAAATTACATGTTTTTAATATATTATATTATTGGCTAATTGTCAGTATTTACTACTATGCTGGTTTCTGAAAATCCATTTGCTAATCAGTAAGGTAGTTGTTACAAATGTTATGTTTTTAACAGGAATACTTAGATTGCCAAAATCAAAAACCTTTGCCTGTTCCTCTTTCTTTGGAGCATACTCTGTTACCAGCTGTACTGCCTTCAAGGTAAGGTGGAACTGACGATTTTCTATCAATGATGAACAAGCAACAATCACATATACTGTTAAATCTACAGACTAAATTATAAATGTGGAGAATGTTCTTTTCCAAATTTCAGTTTATTATATTTAAGGACTCATGATCAAAATGTTTTCTGTGAATGTCTTTTGAATAAGTTAGAATTCTGCTTAGATAACAATTCCATCTGAGTTTTTTTATTCAATATTATCATACTTAATTTTGCATACAATTAAGTAGTACATTTCAAAAACATGCAGTCAAACTAGTAAGTGCTTAGAATTCTGACTTTATGTTTATTTAGCAATTACAGAGTAAATATATTTTGAATTTTGGATGTTTCATCTGTTATTTGACTAAGTTTGAGCAACCCTGTTGAAATTCTTTTGGGGAAAGCGTAAGTAATTGCTTTTCTGCGATTATTTATTAGCTACTTAACACTTAGATCAAAACTTGGGTTTTTTATGGGTTGTTTTTTTTTGCATATGATCAAGAAAAAAAGATTTTGAAGAATTGTTATATGATAGGAAAGTTTTAAAATATATCATTACTCTTCTTCAGAGTAATGATTTTTCAGGATATGAAAACCTTAAGTTAAAGCATGATTTACTATTTTGCAATACAACCTGGATGCTACTATGTGTGGTCTGGGCAGTCTTTTTGTTAATACAATGTGATTCCATGAAGTGACCAGTTTTAGAAAAAAATTGTCAGGTTTAGATCTATAATTTAATCAGGGAAGTGAGGTTCATGTTTGGCAAAGGACAGTAATAGACTTGCTCTACATTAATTCTCACATCTGTTCTTATAAGACAAAAGAGCAATTTATCTGCAAGTTCAGTGCCATCTCCCTTGCAAATGTAATCTTTAGCACTGGGAACTACAGCATTTAAATATTTTGGGGTCTTATGGTGACATAATTTGTAAGTACAGTTTATCCGTTCTGTTACTTATCTTCAGGCCTAACTACATAGTGGGAGAACTTTCAGAAACTGCCCTTCCTGAGTCTAGGGATTTATCTTGTGAGCCACTGAGAAGACAATTAATAGCTAACTTGGCAGAACATGTAATGTTCAGTAAGTATTCAATGTGGAGTTCATTCTGCATTTTTTATGTCACATTCAACTTTCGTCTTTCTGAATCCTTCTTCTTTTATCTTAAAATTGCACAGTTTTAAATATGAGAGATGTCATTTTGAATAAGTCTCTTTATTACTCATTGTATTTACTGGATTTTAGAATTTTAGAATAAGGCCACACTTGGAATACTGCATCCAGTTTTGATCGCCACGATGTAAAAAAGATGTTGAGATTCTAGAAAGAATGCAGAGAAGAGCAACAAGGATGATTAGGGGATTGGAGGCTAAATCATATGAAGAACGGTTGCAGGAACTGGGTATGTCTAGTTTAATGAAAAGAAGAACTAGGGGTGACATGATAGCAATGTTCCAATATGTCAGGGGCTGCCACAAAGAAGAGCGAGTCAAACTATTCCCCAAAGCACCTGAGAATAGGACAAAAGCAATGGGTGTAAACTAAGGAAGGAACGAAGAACTGAGGAGAAATTTCCTGACAGTTAGAACAATTAATCAGTGGAACAACGTGCCTCCAGAAGTCGTGAATGCTGCAATACTGGACGTTTTAAGATGTCGGATATCCATTTGTCTGAAGTGGTGTAAGGTTTCCTGTAGGGGGTTGGACTAGGCAACCTTCAATGTCCCTTCCAACTCAGTTTATTCTATTCCTGGGGTCGACAACCTTAAATACTCAAAGAGACACAAAGGTCCTACCCGGAAGTCCCCCCCCTTTCAATTCACCAGAGTATCTTCCTAGTGCGGCATTCTTTTTCCTCTACCTGTACTAACCGAAAGCCCTATTAATTGTGGAGCTGACTGGAAAACTCACCCCCTTGCTATAGAATCTCCTCCTGCCGCACCCAGCTTCCCCTTCCCCCCGCAAACCAGAAGCTCCTCTCAAAATTGTGGTGCCGATTGGCTACAGGAAGCTCCAGTAGAGGGATGAAAGAGACACATGTGGCTCCACAGCCATGGATTGCTGAACACTGTTCTATTCTATTCTATTTTACATAAAATTATACATTTTCTTTCCCAGAGTGGTGTAATGCCTATGTAGCCACTTACGAATAGTGAATAATGTACTCTAACTTTTCTTCAATTATTTAACCTAATATTTCAGAGTTTAGCTCACTCAGTCTACAGTATCTGGGGTTTGTACGATATAAAGGGATATAAAAGGAGCATGTTGAATATTTAAATCTTTTGGCTGACTAACTTTTCATATGTAATATATTCTTAAAATTGTAATACTTTAATTCTGTGGTTTTTGTGGAGGCAAACCCAAACCATTTAACTGAAAATATTTTGGTTCTTCTTGTCTTTGAGTATTTTGCTGAAGATGAAATAATTTAACTAAAGTTGATTTTTAAAGAACTGGATCATGTTCTTTTCCTTAGCTGTCAGATACTATTCACAAAAGGAATAGGAGGAAAAGCAAGGAGAAAAACAAAGCAGCCTCAATTCTTAAAGTGATAATTTGCATGATAGCCAGCTGGGATAAACTGATTGCTGTTTAGGCACCAATTGAGGAAAAGCAGAGATTGATTTGTCAGCTGGCTGC
>JAPKID020007639.1:0-10191 GCA_026931265.2 Tropidonophis doriae
TATTCCTAATCAATATTCCTAATCAATATTCCTATTGATGCATTCTAACAGTGTTAGAATGCATCAATAGAAATACAGAGTTAAGATCAAGAGAACTAGTGGTTCCTCTCTATTCTGCATTGGTCAGAGTGTGTCTAGAATATTGACATTCACGGCACCAATATTTAGGAAAGATATTGATAAACTGGGGCATATTTAGAGTACAACCAACCAAGATTATATGGTATTTAAATAAAAAATGCACTTTATGTAGGATGGATGGAGTAGTGGTATATTAGCCCAGAGAAAAGAAAACTCGAGAAAGCCATGACAATCATTTTCAAATTTCTTGA
The DNA here is from genome assembly GCA_026931265.2 of Tropidonophis doriae. Taxonomy (NCBI): domain Eukaryota; kingdom Metazoa; phylum Chordata; class Lepidosauria; order Squamata; family Natricidae; genus Tropidonophis; species Tropidonophis doriae. Next base: position 333 of record JAPKID020007639.1, read on the forward strand.
AGAGCACTAATGTAGAAAATGAGTTAAATTTGTTCAGTGTTGTTTCACAGGATAACACAAGAGACAAAGGAATTACAGAACAAAGGGTTTAAATTGCAAAGAAACAGATTTCAATTGAAAACAGAAATAATTTCCTAATCTCAAGAGATGTTCAATAATGTCACTGTCTAGGTGGGAGGGTGGACTCTTCTTTGTTGAAGGATTTGAGTGAAGACTAGATAATAGTCTGTTAGTAATGCTGGTTATGGATCAGATTAGGTGATTTACAAGGTCTCTCCCAAAATTGCATTCTTTGATTCTTCATGATTTCCAAAGATAAAAATGATAGGAGTAGTACTTAACTGGAGGCAGTTAATAATTTATTAATTATAATTAATTTTATTAATTTTCTGGTTATTAATTAGGAAACAATCATTTCCTAATTAATAGGAAAGTCAAATTTCAGTTTAATGTGCATTTCTTATACAATTTATTTGCTTTATTTTTCACAATTCAGTTTTATTCATTTAAAAGCTTTTAGAGACCTATCTCTGATAAAATTCAAATAATATTTTATACATGGAAATATAATGGTTTACCTTTTCCCATTTGTTCAGAGGTACAGACATAATGGAGGAAATTGTCAGATACACCATGATTGACTATGTGCCATGAAATTATTTTTGATTTCTAGCAACTACTGTATATAGATTTTCCCAATGACAATTAATCAAGACTTCCAATGATATACTCATTACAATTCTGATTCCATCCATCCTTGCTAATGGTCATTCTCTTCTTTTAATTCCTTTTACTTTTCATCAGAGTCTTCAATTGAGAGCTGGAGTAATGTATCTGAAGTAGGATAATTGGAGCTTGGTCATTTGTGCCATGATTGAGAACTCTGGTTTGATTTGTTCAATGATAAATTTCTGGGCTATCCATGGTATTTTCAGGAATCTTCTCTCACACTGAAGTTCACAATATATCCACCAAATTGATATATCTGCAAACATCTGGATTACCAGTAAATGACAAAAAAGGATTGCAATCTTAAAGATTGTAATATATAACCACTTAGCTGCCACTTAGAGATCATCCAGATTTCTACAGACCAGATCTTGAAGCACTATTCAAAAGTAAAATCTTGAATATGTACTGTATATAAAGGTAAAGATTCCCATTGCACATATGTGCTGGTCGTTCCTGACTCTAGGTGGGGTGTGCTCATCTCCATTTCAAAGTTGAAGAGCCAGCACTATCTGAAGACATCTCTGTGGTCATGTGGCAGGCATGACTAAATACCAAAGGTGCATGGAGCTCTGTTATCTTTCCCCCAATGGTGGTTCCTATTTTTCTACTTGCATTTTTACATGCTGTCGAACTGCTAGGTTGGCAGAATCTGGGACAAGTAACAGGAGCCCACTCCATTACACGGTGCTAGGGATTCGAACCACCAAATTGCCAACCTTTCTGATAGACAAGCTCAGCATCTAAGTCACTGAGCCACCACGTCCCCTATACTGTATCTACCAGGGTGTAATTCTATAACCATCTGTATGCAAGCAAACTCCAGAAATTCAAAAGGATTGAGCATTAGTGCTTAAGGCTATGCCATTAATGTACATTAATAAATGTACATGTTTATATCACAATGTCATAAATGGCAGTGTTAAAAGTAGTTCTATATTTAGTCACTAAATTTGTCTTCCCTTCTGTTGCCTACTACTAATAGTTTATTGAGGCCTTAGTTTCTCATCACCTGCAATTATTAAATGAACATAAAATATGATTTGATATGTACAAAGCAGAAGGTTGGAAAATCCATATGGTTTTCTCAAGTTTAAAGTATTCTAAAGAATCCTCTACAGTTTTTCTGTAGTCCTACGTAATGCTTGGTTATCACTTGCAACAAGATCTTTAGATAAATCATAAAGATAGGTCATCTCCTTGGTATTCTTTGTTAGAACTGGATTAATAAATACAATATGGATGGGAAATATTTTCTCTAACAATGAGTTCCTTGGTAAAATGAGAAATAGCTAAAACTAATGTGTAACTACTTTTGCTTCCCTAAACAACAAACCAGGGAAGTATGTGTTTACTATTCTGCCAAACCTGACATAAGCCTTATGCTGAGTAAGTTATTATTGTAGTGGAATTCAAAGGCAACCTAGGTAACCTGGATGGAATATAGGTTCAGATAATTAATTTAATGTATTACAATGCCAATTGCTGACATGCCAGAATGGGAATGTTTCCGGTTGAAAATTGCCTCCAGAATTAAAATATTTAAAATACTACGTGTATTGATAAAGGATAAGCTCAGTGGCTAAAACAGCTTGGTGGTTCATATCCTTAGTGTCGCATAACAGTGAGCTCTCATTACTTATCCTAGCTTCTGCCAACCTAGCAATTTGAAAGCATGTAAAAATGCAGGTAGTAAAATAGGAATCACCTTTGGTGGGAAGGTAATAGTGTTCCGTGCACCTTCGTTGTTTAGTCATGCCAGCCACATGACCATGGAGACATCTTCGGACAGTGCTGGCTCTTCAGCTTTGAAACAGAGATGAATAATACCCCCTAGAGTCAAGAATGACTAGCACATATATGTGAAGGGAACAGTTACCTTTACCTTTAAGTGTATTGATAAATACTTGTTGGCCCCTTGCCAGATTGGACATATGGAAAAATGGAGAAAGAAGCAATTGGAATGCATGATTCACAAACATACATACATACGCCCTCTGTATGCTTGATTATTATAGGATTAAAACCGGGACAGCTGCTCCCCTAAGAGGATTTTGCATTTGTCCTTAATTCAGAAGAAATGTACTCCTAGGGGAAATTGTGTGAATAAATCCCATTCATGAAATGTGATTCCGATATTCACAGTAAGTTTTTAGTTAGTTGTCTAACTTGCTCTTGCAAATAACATGGCACGAAACTATGAAATATCATCATAATCACTTTTAGAAAGAGCTCTGCCAGTGCCAATTAGGGAAAGAAACCAAGAGAACTTCTAAAAGACACAAAGAAAAGAGAATGAAAAAGCAATTGAATGCTAATGAGCATTTAGAGACTTCACTTGGTGCTTGAGGTGCCATTGATTAGCCTTCCTAGCAAGTGGTCCTTTACTGCTCCCAGTTTGAAGCCAATTGGATTTTTTTTTCCCTTTCCAAGAGAAATTCTCCAGGCTAAATTCTCATCTAAGTTACACCAGGAGCATATTTGGGAAAAAGTGAACTCTGCTGTCTTTGTGAAATTAATCCCTCTTCAGATTGGAGGAAATAGGGGTAATAATTCAGTCTCTGAACTTTTCAAGGAAGGTATCAGGCTTGGAGCGATCCTTTTTTTAAAACTAAAATGTAAATCAATGAGCTTTTTTTGGTTGAAAACAGAAGAAAACCAATCTGTCACTTTAACTTTTCTTTTGTGGGCAGGTGGGGTTGAAAATATGGCAAAATGTGGCATACTAAAATTAACAATATAGATGCTGAATTTTGATCCCTAGATAATTATTTATTTTAATCTAATAGAAAAATAAATGTTCTTTCCTGATTTCTGATGCCAAAGTTTTATGTTATGGCTTTTAGTATGTATGTTTGTTTGTCAATGTTGCATATTGCAGTCAGAGGGATGATGGGTTTTCTTCCCCACCCCTCCCCCCAATCCCTTGTATCTTTGGATGGGAATGAATTACTAATTACAAAACAACCATGTACTTCAGCATTTGCAAGACCCTTAGTGTTTGCAAAAACAAGCTAATTATGCTTGAAAAGATTTTCAGCCAGAGCTCACTTGCTGGCACAAATTATTCTGTTTAAAATAAGGGGAAGCTGATTGGAATATTTGCCTGTATTTATTTACATCCATGCAATACACATAATTCTAACATTCTTAGGAAAAATGTAGGGGTTTCAAAGCATTGCTTTAATATTCTGGTGGAAGGGGGAAAGTCCCTAGGTTAATGGGGGGGGGGTGTCTCAAAAATTAACATAGGAGCTTTTTTCTTTTATATTCATGTTTGCAGGACCAGTATTCTGTTTTTCCAACACCATTTTAGACCTTCATTGATTGAATGCATCTAGTTGGTATCTCTGGACCTGAACAAAATATGACCTTTTGTGGTGTCTGTGTCCTGTGTCCTGTTCTTCCTTTGCATTGTTCTTCGAGTAGCTATGCCAGGTGATTTGTGAGTTAAAGTTGCTCTGTTATGGGCTTCCTCAGCTTTTCTCCTGCTTTGTAGCTTAGGAAAAGATGTTTTATGGTGAACAGAAAACAGTTTAAAAAAACAGTTTTGTCTCTAATGTTTGCTTTAATCCTGATGATTCCAGCCAACAACACAAAGCTTGTAAAGCTTATGAAAAGAGGAGATAATTTATAGCAGGCGTGTGAAACTGGCAGCCCACAGGCCAGATGTGCCATGTGCAGGCCACGCCCACCCCAGCTCCCTGAAGGGAAAAACATTGTGAAACATCACATGATGGCAACATGACATGGCAAGTTTGACACCCGTGATCTATAGGAAAACTGAACCCAGATTTAAGAGTTCTCTGGTAAAATATCTCCATAAATCCAATCTGCAAATTTGATAAATTTTATTTACATAGTTAAAGCACTTTATACCAACTGCTCATTCAGAAAGACCTTAAATAGCCTCCATACATATAAATCAATTTGCTAAAAAAACCAATCAAAGCAGTACAATCAGTGCAATATTACAATTAGAGACAAATAAGAAAAAAATATGTAGAAAGTTATACCATAACCAAAAAAACAACCCCAAAAAAACCATGCTTGAAAATTTATTTCAGGCAGTTCTAATATTGGCAATTGGTACAAATCATCAATCCACTGTTGCCAGTTGCATATATATGTATTCTTCTGTGTATAATTATTATTCTTGTCATCCAGGGGAGAGGAGGTGGCTGTCCATGAAGCCATTTCTCATGCAAATCTGTAGCATACAGATAAAAAGTCTTCCTTAATATGCAATGATTGGCCATTATTAACAAGCCAAGTGGATTACATCAAATTATGTCAATAGTACAGTAGGCCTAGTTTATAGAAAGAGAACAAAATTTGTTGCAATCTGAGTCCTTGAATCTGGGATAACATCAGCATCTGGGAAAATGCATTTGACCAAGGGTTTTTGAAAGTCTTGGAAACTGCGTAGTTGAAACAAAATTAATATCTGAAGGCATAGGTTCCAAGAAATTATATATCATGGTTGAGTTGCAGACAGAAGGAATCTGAAAAAAGCACTGAGAAAGCCTAAAGGCTATTCTTCAGTTTTTGAGATTTTGTCAACAAGTAAACATGCATGGAATAACAATGTTGGCACTTAGTCTCCTATTGCAACCATGAACTGCCAGTTCCTATTACAGAAAAGTAATTGCTTTAAAAACAAATAACCAAACAAGCAAAAACTAGTGATGGTTTAAACCTTCAGAAATACTTTCTAATTCTGCTCAAAGGGATCCTGCTGCTGTTCCAGCTACTGACTTCAACAAGAAACCCAGTTGATGATCATGTTCATCAAATTATCAATGATGTGAAATTGCTCCAATTAAAATATAGCTACCATTATTCCCCTAGGCTGCATTTGCCCTGCTGTTCATTTTCATCTCTCTCTGCCTCTTGGCGTGCAAGTGCAGATTTTGCTAATCTTTGCCTGTGGCATGAATAATACCTAAACTAATCTTTCCAAGCCAGCAACATTGTTTAGGCTGACGGTGGTTATGACAGAACCTCTGTGCTTCGAAGGGGGAAAGGGGGCTGCTGATGAGGCCTCAACTGACATTCAAATGTTTTTTTTTACCCACCTTAAGTGAGACACTAGAGACATTACTTTGCACTATGCCAGAGCTTTTCATCAAAGTTTTACACATTTTAATTAAACATTTTAGCACACCTTTTTGGTAAGAATGCAGAATTATCTCCATGTTACAGATGGGGCAGAGGTAAAGATACAGACAAGAAAAGTGACTTACCCAAAGGCAAGACAACAAACAGAAACAGAATTCATCATGTGGATTCTTAAAAATCTATGGCCAGACTAATTGTAAAGCTATCAGACAGCTTCCAGCCATATTTCATCTTTGAAGAATAATTAAATAACTTTTAAAAGTTAGTGTGAAAGTCCCATAAACTCAATTTTCCAATGTTCACAGCACCGGTTCAATATCTCAAAAGCTCTGAAGAATTATAGCTAAAAATTAACATCTAAAATTGTAATTGTATGAATATGAAAGTCAAGATTTAAAAATCCATTGTAGATCCTATCTATTTTCTCTGTTTCATTCTCTTGTCTCCCTTTGCTCATGTGCTGTTTGGGATTGATTAAAGCATAGCCTTTTGTAACAGCTGAACTGGGAAACAATGACTTAATCACCATCACAGTTATTAAAGAGTGAAAACAACTTAAAAGTCTCAAATCAGAGAGAACAAAAATTGTATGTTTGGATGTATCAAATCTAATGCATTTCAGGGGGAAAGATCCTCCACCTCTTCACATGTACTCCTTCATTACAATTCTCATTTATAAGCAAGCTTCAGTAGAAATTAAATGATTTCTCAGCTGAGTTAGGGAATAAATTGCAAAAGCCTTCATATCCAGTTATACATAAAGTGGATAGGGTGTGTGATTATGTGCCATTCAGGTGGTATAAACTCACCCAGCAAGAAAAACAGATTTTATTGAGGATGAGTTGTTTCTTACCTAGTACTTCAGGTTTCCTACTGATGCATTCAGCTTCTTGCTGCTGGTTGTCCTATTTTCTCTTTCTTTTCTTTCACCTTTTCCAGCATAATAGACTTTCCAAGACTTTTCTTTTTATATTGTGTCTAAAACATGATAATTTGAGCCGCTCATTTGCATCTCAAGTGAAAATTCTGGATTGATTTCCGTTTGTTAGTCTTCAGGGCTTTCCATTGTAATCATAGGAATCTTCTGTAACACCAAAGTTCAAAACTGTCTATATTCCCTCTATCCTGCTTCTTCAAAGTCCAATTTTCATTTCTGAAGTGTGTCACAGGAAAAACCATTCTCCATACAATTATGAAATTTGTACCTATAGTGTAGATGCATCACAGTATCTCAGTAACTTTTCCAACACCTTCCTTGTTTTTTCTAACCAAGTGCTAGTCTGTGGTCAATTTCTTGACTGTTGATTTTTTTAATGTTGACAATTAATCCTAAAAAGCAGAAGTTATACACCATTTCGGTACCTCCACTGTCAGTTCTAACACTGGTTGCTGTTTCTCTTGTCATTAGTTTGGTCTTTTTTATACTGAAGTCCTTTTTTTTCACTGTTTTCTTTACTTTCATTATTAGAGTTTGCAGATCACACATTTATGACACATATAAAAACCAGGTGGAGTGTCAATTTCACCATATGACTATCATTTTCACGTTTTTTACCACATTTTGTGGATACACAACTATATAATTGCTTGGTGTCTGTTCCAACAGCTCTCTGAAATTCATTGTACGCTCTTTCCTGAAGTTTTTGTTTTTCTTGGATTTCATTTCTCTTTTCTTCTTGGCACTTACCCCATTATCTTTTTTTTCTTGACATCCCATTTGCTTTTTTCTATTTCTTGGTCTTGGATAGTGTCTTTTAACAGTGATACTTAACAACTTCTTTCATGTCATTTCAAAGTTCCTCTGGTTCCCCATCACTGACGTTCAGGATTTCCAAGTAATTTGTGATGTTCTGCTTGAAAATGCTGGTTATATCTTCAAGATCTTGTTTTAGGAACTGATTGGCCTTTTTCTTCCACTTTAACTTGACTTGGAACTTGCACATAACCACTTTGTGATTTCTTATACAATCAGCCTCTGGCTGTATCTTTGCTGTTATAACTGAGCCCTGCTATCCCCTTGTAAAAAGCTATAATCAACTTCCTTTCCATGTACTCCACCTGGTGATGTCCATATATTAAAAAAATATTGCTTTGGTTATTTAAAGACTATTAACACTGAATAAATAATTGCATTTGTAGAAGTGGATAATCCATTCTCTTGCTTCACTTCAGTTCCCTAGACCAACTTCATTTTCCTCCTCGATATTTCTAAATTTTGTCTGAAACTTTCAGATTGAATTTAACCATAAATCTCATGACTTTCTTCAAGATCAATGGCTTCAAGATGAATATAAATTCATCTTCTTCCAATCCAGCATTCCTCAATGTATATTCGGCAAATATTAATATTACAGTGGATAAATATTTGCTTCACTGCATACAAACATACATTCAAGAGGTGGTATTCAGCAGGTTCTGACCAGTTCTGGAGAACTGGTAGCAGAAATTTTGAGTAGTTTGGAAAACTGGTAATTACCACTTCTGACTGGCCCTGCTCCCATCTATTCTCTGCCTCTCAAGTCCCAGCTGATTGGGAAGAAATGGGGATTTTGCAGTAACCTTCCCCTGAAGAGGGGTGGGAATTTTACAGTACTCCCCTGCCATGCCCACCAAGCCACACCCACTAAGCCAAGTCACACCAACCAAGCCACACACACAGAACCAGTAGTAAAAAAATTTGAATCCCACCACTGATGCAAAATGATGTCTTCACAAGTCTACTATTATATACAAATAAGTTTGAACAAACCCTTGAATTGTAGCAGATGTAATCCTTTCTGATCAGTAACATTGTCATATTTCTGAAGCCAGAACTGTTGAAGAAGACAATACATTAAAAATACAATGTTTTTGAATTAGTAGCAAAGATTTGGCATAGCATTTTCAACCAGGGTTTCTGCTTCAATGCTAAGCTGAAGGACACTACCACCTTCTCCATGCTGTGAAAATAGATTAATAAATGCATATCCACATCTTTTTACTTGTCAGGAATGTTACTACATATCCTCAGGGTGTAATTTCGCTTTACAGTTTTCATTCCCCTAAGCTTTTGTGTGGTGACATTTTTTGACAGACAGAGGGACATGGATGTGTGCATCTTTATGGGAATTCTCTGTCTAGATTGTAAAATCAATACTGAATCAAATGTAAATGCATCATCATCTCTGAAATACTGAGAAGCTATGTTCAGTTTTCCAACAATTGTCATTTAATAATAAATTGGCATTGAGGGCTTTTTTCTTCCCTATCATTATTATTGATTAAAATATAATAAAAATAATCAGTAATATTTAGATGGCAGGTTAAATAAAGCATGGTTTCAATGCCATGTTTGACAAGCAATGTCTATTTTTTTTATTTAATCCAAAAATCTTGACAAACTTGAACATTGAATGCTATCTAACAAAATGAAATTCAATGGCAAAAAAAGTAAGGTTATATATTTAGGTAAGAAAAACAAAATACACAGGTACAGTAGAGCTGGTACCTTGGTCAATAGCAGTAACTGTGAAAGGTATCTTGGACTCCTAGTGGACAATCACTTAAATATTAGCCAGCAATGTGCAGCATCTGCCAAAAAAGCCAACACAGTTCTAGGCTGCATAAACAGAGGGATAGAATCAAGATCACATGAAGTGGAGATTGTTTCCAGCTGCCGGAGGCGTCGGACAAGTCTTTGACTCGTCCGCCGCTCGTTCTCCTGACGGCCCCTTTGGGGGCTATGGGGGCTCTTTAAGAGCCCCCTACCATACGGGCAGCTTGCGGGGGCCCTCATCCAGGCATAGCGCCGGATGGAGGTCATGGGGGGGAAGGCGATCCCGTTTCGCCCGAGGAGCCAGGAGACGGACCGCGGGGGGAGAAGTCCCTTTCGCCAACGGAGCGCTGGAACTGCAGATATAATGGACTTGGCTGACATTTTGGGTTGTGGAAGTCACCGAGGCTTTGGGACTTGCTGTGCGGTGTGTGTGAGTTGACTTTTTTGAAAATTTTTCCAGTTGCTTTTGATTAT
>JAPKID020007640.1:0-10189 GCA_026931265.2 Tropidonophis doriae
GCTATTGCAACCGGCCGCGTCTCAGCCAATCAGACGCGGCGGCGGTTGGATTGAAATCGGCCATGAGGACTCAACAGCTAGGTATCAGAATAAAATACCAGGAAGTAATGACTTCTGGGACTGAAAGAGAGACAGAAAGATGAACTCAACAGGCAAACGACTGTGATAGTAATAAAATAGCAGAAAAGAGAATGAAGAGTGGCAGGTATGGTCTCTTGCTGAAAGTGAAAGGTGAAAGGTGTGATAGATGCTGTACTCTGTCAGTCTAGGGACTCAGTAACAGAGCTACATTTTGGCTGAGAATGACTGACAATTAAGGGGGTTCCTTGGTTGCCATGATCATACACTGTATCATAACTTCAGTGGGTTTTTTAATGCTATAGATTGAGGGCATATCCATCCACCTTGTTGCCCATTAATGGTACAGGCTGTCAATTATTTCTAAAGGTTAGAATTGTCCTCCCTTCCCCTACAGCCCATCATGAATATGGTGTCTGTCCATGTTTTCCTGTTCTAAATTATAATTTAACTAGCATTTATCCCAGTGGTGGGATTCACAATTTTTACTACAGGCTCTATGGGTACGGCTTGATGGGCATGGCTTGGTGGACGTGGCAGGGGAACGATACTGAAAAATCTCCATTCCTACCCCACCAGGGGAAGGTTACTATAAAATCTCTATTCCTTCCCTACTCCAGGGGAAGGATACTGTAAAATCCCCATTTCCTTTTGATCAGCTGGGACTTGGGAGGCAAAGAATAGATGGGGTGGGACCAGTCAGAGGCAGTATTTACCTGTTCTCCAAACAACTCAACATTTCTGCTACCGGTTCTCCAGAACTGGTCAGAACCTGCTGAATACACCTCTGATTTATCCCATCTTAAACATAAATGTAACAGAAATAAATATACTCAAGCTATAAGAAAGACACCACAATGATGAGTGGCAGAGGTTAGATCATCAAGCAACCATGTCCCAATAATTTAGAATTTAAAATTATCTGAGGTTTAAATATACACCATTATGTTTTATCAACTTTAACTAGAAGATGTAAGGGACAAGAAGAGAAGAAAATGATCAGCTAAAGCAAACAATGTTGTTGTCCAGTTAGCTACAATACTCAGAAGTGATGCAATAAATTCAATATAATATGGTTGCCAATGAGGCCAACAAATTATTAGCCCTTGGAAATCTAATTAGGAAGTTACAGGAGCATCTAATAAACAAGGGAAGGGAAGGCAGGCACTATAGGACAGCAAATTCTAAATCATCATTTGATAAGGAACTCCGATAACTTAGAATAAAACTTGTCTATGGCTACAGGAATAACATTAGCTTTATAAATCCTCTAACTTTAATAGTAATAAAAGGTCAGATAAGTATCTTAAAAAAGAGATGCAATCATCTCCAAGTGATTAAAGTTGCAAAGTTGAATGTTTCACACACATTTTGGAATCATGTATCACAAAACCTAGTTGCAAAATTCTAACGCCATGTACTATCTTAGAATAGCAGGGAAGCCTAGTTTCATTTGTTATATGATGCACAAATTCTAGCAACTTGGACATTACAATAACTCCTAAAAACCTTCTGTGCTGCCATCCAAGATATGAGACAACTATTTGAGCAATTGAAGTACAGTCATCTTATTCCTATGGAGTCTTTAGAATCAATATTAATTGATGGGTTTCTATATTGGCATCACTTTTTAAACACAGTGATAACACCATTTATATCCCAGAAAGCCATCATGGTTCGTATGTGTAAAGAAAAAGCAAAAGAAAAATTCTGCTAATTATTGCCAATCAGTCTCTGGCATGTATAAAATCTACTTATTTTGGAAACTTCATGATTTGATTGAGGACAGTGATATTCTTGTAGAAAATCAAGTGGGATTTGGGACAGAAAGATTTACAGATTTCAAACAGTGATATCACAACATCTAATTGGAAAATGTACTAATGGATCTAAACATTCACTTTATGCAGCTTTTGCAGACTTTAAATCCGCTTTCATTTTATATTTAAAGAGAAATTAGGGAAAACATTAACATATCCTAATATGACAAGCAATTATCAATGTAAGGGTCAGATATGGCTTCCAAGGGTGGCTAAACATATGATCAACACTATATGGGATGTAAATAAAGTGGGTATTCTTTCACCACTAATATTTATGTGAACTCCGTTCTATATCTTAACAACAGTAATTTCTAGCTTCCAGAATTAGCTGATAGACATTTTTAGTTCCCATGGCATATTTATTCTCTCCCTTCCATGATAAGGCTGCAAAGGACTTTAAAATTCTTTGCTTAATACTGTGAAGAAAAATACTGTGATAAATGATCAAAAACAGAAAATTATGGTCTTCCACAAGAGACCTAAAATTAATAACTGGTTTATTAATAGCAACTAAATGGAGCAAGATGGATGCTTTAATTACCAGGAAATTACCTTTTACTAATCAGGTTGTTCAGACCCACACCTGGCCTATTTATCCCAGGTGGCCAGAATAATGCTGTGGCCATACCAAGCCAATATAAGTCTTGGAGGCTTGCCTTTATTATTCTGTATCTGGTTTACTGTCAATTCTTAATATCCTAGAGCATCTGTCAAGATTCCTTTCCATGAACATTTGTATGGTATGTGGTAACAATGTTGGGAGTCAGGGGAAAGCACAGTGGTCCAAAATCCTGTTGCTGAGTGATCCAAAGTCCTCTTTTCTAATGAGAGCATCTTTTGCATCTCATTTGGAAACCAAGGTCCCAGAGTATGGAGGAAGTATGGAGAAGCACACATGGTAAGATGCTTGAAGTTCAGTGTGAAGTTTCCAAAGTCTATGTTGTTTTGGGGAGCCATGTCATCTGCTGGTGTTGGTCCACTGGGCTTCATTAAGTCCAGGGTCAACACAGCCATCTACCAGGAGATTTTGGAGACTTCATGCTTCCTTCCGCAGATGAGCTTTATGAAGATGCTGACTTCATTTTCCAGCAGGACTTGGCACCTGCTCACACTGCCAAAAATACCAAAACCTGGTTCAATGACTGTGAGATTACTGTGCTTGATTGGCCAGAAAACTCATCTGACCTGAACCCCATGGAGAATCTATGTGGCATTGCCAAGAGAAAAACGAGAGATGTGAGATTGAACAATGCAGAAGAGCTGAAGGCTGCTATTGAAGCATCCTGATCTTTTATAACACCTCAGCAGTGCCACAGGCTGATAGCTTCCATGCCACACTGCATTGAAGCAGTAATTGCTGCAAAAGGGGCCCAAACCAAGTACTGAGTACATTTGCATGCTTATACTTTTCAGAAGTCCGATATTGTTCTATGTACAATCCTTGCTTTATTGATTGCATGTAATATTCTAATTTTATGAGATTGTGGATTTGGGGTTTTTGTGAGCTGAACGCCATAATCATCACAATTATGACAAACTATGGCTTGAACTTGCTTTGCATGTAATGAGTCTTATCTCATGTATTAGTTTCACCTTTTAAGTTGCATTACTGAAAAAAAATAACTTTTGCATGATATTCTAATTTTTCGAGTTTCACCTGTACTTTTAATTTTTCAACATTCTGTTAATATAACATTATAATAAACTAGAGTAAGTTCATCTGGGCATGCTTCCTGTCCAGACTTTGCAAGGCTGAATCTTGCTTGAGGATAGCTGAGTGACTTTGGGTCAGCTACTCTTTCTCTCACCTCTAGGAAGGATGCAAGGGCAAACCACTTCAAAAAAAGCCTTGCCATAGAAACTGCAGCTGTGTCCAGGCAGTCCCCAGGGAGGAAAAAAACTGATTTAAAGGCCCATACACACAGATAAAATTATATTTTACATTTTCCCTATAATGTTCCCTGGGATGCTATATGGACCTTTGTCTACAAAGCAAAACATTAGTGCTTATTTCCTAAAATAGTCTATTTTTTATTGCAAATAAACACCTCAAAATCGGTGCTGCATTGAGTTGACCTTAGCATCTTGCAAGAAAATGTCATATATATGGTAATCTAGTTTAAAAACAACAACCATGAAAGAAACATAAAGGAATGAACTTCTAAAACAAATATTCAAGCTTTGTATAAACTTCTTGTCCTTTTTTCAAATAGCAGTCACACTAATTAGGTCACAGTTATTTTTTATGATTACATTAGCATACTTCTAAAAAACCCTTCTTTTCTTTTAAAAAACTCAATGAACTGAGAAGAATAAATAGGAAATATCTAGAATTTAGTGACTGTCAGCCCAGGAATAATTAATCTATTCATCCATTCTCTGGAAAACACTCCTCTTCAAAATGAAAACTATGCCAAGCTTCTTTATTTTAGGTGCAGAGATTTATTATTATTATTATTATTATTATTATTATTATTATTATTATTATTATTATTATTATTATTATTATTATTATTATTAATGCTGGCATTTGAAGCAACATTTCAAACCATTGTGGTGCTTCCAGATGAATGAAAGCCAATGTATTTTCTGTAGTTTATTTATACCTGTTTAATATGGTTCTATTGTTGCATGTTATTTCTATATGTCACTGCATTTTATTATATTCAATTGTGTTTATAATTTTTACCCTGCACAGAGATACCATGCATGAGATAGAAATATTTTCAGTAAAAACTAAAATTCAATGCTGTAGTAATTCTCATGCTCAAGTTGACTGTACACAAGGGCCTCCAGGGAAGGATACGTGGTATCTTATAGGAGGAATCAAAAGTCAAGATGATGGCTGTAACCATATGATCAAAGCCTCACCCTTTTCTGTACCTATATTGTGCCAGAATGTCTATGTAAAACCACACTTCATTTATGCTTTCAAGAATCAAATAATATCCCTGAAAGTTTCAATAATACCATAAAATCTATTCAACATGTTTTTAAAGAAAACTAACCAATGATATTCCAAAGGTGCGTTTTAAAGAGGCAACTGGACTTTCTGGTTTTTCTTTGAAGATGTTTCTCTCCAAGAAGGTTCTCCAGCTCTGACTGGATGGTGGGGAAAACCAGAAAGTCAAGCTGCCTCTTGAAAAAGCATCTTTGGAGCAACCATGACCTAGATGACAAAAATATCCATAGACACTAACCCATGAAATCACAAACTCTTCTTCCACAACACTGACAGGTTCAGTAAATTTACTGGGGCAGAATAAAACAGATGGAGCAATTGGCACATTTTCCTTATGCTGCTTCTTCCATGGCAAACCTGATGGGCAAAATCAGAAATAAGCAACTGGCCTCTGTTGCATTTGCCCCCTTTCCACTGTATTGTTGTTGTTGTGGATTGCATCAGTAGAAGCTAAATCAATTTCATTGTATAGATGTACAATGACAATAAAGGTTATAACAATAACATATAATATATCTTCAATGCAAATTTGCAGTAGCAATATTCGGTCAAAATATTGGTCATTCTCCTTTGCATGTTAGTGAAGGGTGTCTACTTTTACCAGGCATTCTAGCTTAACTATTGCATTGTAGAATTTTATTCTGTTTGATTCAATTATGCTCATTTGGAAGGACCTAGGAGGTGAAATGTCCTGCACTAGAATTTAGATATGGTATTTTGAAATTTGGCAGAAACATGTCCATTTGGTGTCATTTCCCACCATTTGAGATATACCGGTAGTTTTAATTTACCAGTTTTATATACATGGCATCAAAAAGAAAGTCAGCATAGACCACTAAGAGAACATTACTTTGTATAAAATCTCTGGTCCAAAATTTCTTGAGAGAAATATTAAAAGAAATTTTCCTAATCTTCAATCATGATTATTAATGCTTATATGTGTATGTGTGTATGTGTGTGGTAAGGTTTTGTTTAAGCCCAGAAGTGTGTGTGGGGGTGGTGTAAGGTTTGACACCTATCACTTTTATAAGCAGGGAAGAAAAAAAACTAGCAGGTTTTCGAAGGTATTGTGATATTAATTCAGAAGATTAAGTTCAGGAGTGATGATTCTCTGTGAAATTGAAAGGTCCCACTAAGATGGGCTCAAAAGAGTTTCTATAGAAGGGTAAATAGCCTGCTGTCCAATCACTGTAGAGTTTCTGCATGGCAAATAATAAAATGGAAATTGTACAATTTGAGCAGCACAGCCAGAAGAAATTTGATAGGTTGTTCCATGAGAATGACATCATAGAAACAGAGCTCTGTAGAAATGGGAGAGGCGCAACTGCTATCTCTGAAGGGGCCCATATAATGTTCTACAATAAGAAATCAGGCTTTTTGCAGGAATGCTTTACATTTCAGAAAATAGGCTTTGTGTTCACCTATGATTTTTTTTTTTTTTGCATATGCATTAACAAAACTGAATTTCAATAGCTTCATTGTAGCTGATTGGACATCTCTTAAAATCTCTCTGATGAGCTCTCAAGCAGGAGCCTTGAAATTTTACTCTAAGAAAAATTCAGTACAACTCTAATAGGTAGGAGCTCAGCAGGAAACACAAATGCATGGTGCTTTGTACTAAAAGAAATCACCACTGCAGGCATGAGCAGAGTTGAAATCTATTTTGATCTTATTATGGTTTGACAGGACTCTGTATCACTGCATTTTAAAAAGACAGACTAATTATGTTAAAGCAATTACACTTTTTTTGTCTGCTGTAAAACTAATTATCAAGCTGCTTTTAATGAAATATTCTGCAGCAAAGCCCATATATTTCATATTGTTTAGATTTCAAGCCAAATAATCTTTTGTGCTGTTCTTTTTAATTCTTAATCGCCCTATTTCTTCAAGATCCACATGGGAAGTAAAAGTGCTTATAAGCTTGGTGCTTTATTAATTTTGGTAGCATTTACAATGGGTGATAATTCTTAAGTAACAAAATGGAATATCTTAGCTGCTTGAAGATTTCTCAGAAACCATAAGGGTCTATTCTTTTTCTAATACTTTCATATTTTAATGATATTTTGATTCTGGCTTAAATGTAATCAAATTTAATGTAATTTTCTCTAGTATGTCAGAGTGCCTAGCACGTAGGGGTTGGCTTGATTATGTGCTACTGTTGTTTTCAACTCCTAGCAACTGTATAGATAGATTTTGTCCAGGATCATCTATCCATAACTTGGTCTTTCATGTCTCCCAACACTGCATTCATTGTCCTTATAACCAAGTCCATTCACCCTGTTTCTGGTTGTCCTCTTCTCTTTCCTTTCACCTTTCTCAGCTTTAGAGCCTTTTCCAGGGATCTGGGTCTTTGCACAATATTTTCTGTTCCTCAATGTTTTTTTTCCCCACTGGGTGCTTTGACTTTTGGTAGTAGAGCTTACATATCCTTTGCATTTGGAGCTATGAGAGTAGTGCATGTTAGGAATAATACAAAATCCAACATACAAACTACTGTTATTACTTTGTACCTTTCTGATTTTTTTCAGAATGGTTTTCCAATTAAAAAAGTACATTAGGAAGAATTACAGTACTAAATATATTCAAGAAATATAGCAAAAATATGCATATTAGCAAAAACACGTGGGAAAAATATTATATTAATTTGAGGGTAATTATAGAAATAAGATGGACAAATGTATATCTTGGCAATGCAGAAAATGAGGCAGAAAGATTTGTGTGTATTATGTCAGCATTCTAGATAACCCAAACTCCAATGAAAACTCCTAGACAGGCATTTCTCAAAGTTCCCATTTATTACAGTAGGTATACAGGCACATCTGAGAAAACCCGAATCTGAGATTTTTAGGCTTTCCTTCAGAAAGTCAAAAGTCCAAACCCAACCCATGCACCCATCAGTCCATCACGTGGCCCAATCTCAATCCATCCCAACTCGAGACATCACTTCAACCACTCCTCCTCTAGGTGTAAGAATATCAGGTGCTTGACCAAAAAGAAGAATGCTATTATGTTTAACTACATTCCCTCTACTAAATCCCCCCTCCTAATTTCCCAAGCACAAGAATGTGGCAGAAGCTTCCAGTGTTAAATAAATAAATCTCAAAGCCGACATATTTACTATCAATTCTGGTGTCCTTCCACTTCATTTCAAATCTACATATTGTCTATTACAGTACTATAAGAATTATCTATGTCCCAATTCTGTGTATTTGGAGTAACGAAATCGAGATTAACATTTAAATATTAATGTCTATCCATGTTTGCTGAAGTAATGGGAGATGTATTCCAATGTATTTTGTGGAGTTCAACTTGGGAAATGTTATTGTAAGGAATCTCAGACTAGGAATTTAGGTTTTAAGCATCAACACCTTTTTCTGAAGAATAGGCATAATTTATGTAGCCCTATAGCACTACCATTGCAAAAGACAATACTATAGCTAGCAGTCCATTAGCAATGAAACAATGTAAGAAACCAATAAAACCTAATAAAACTTCTGATTCTGCCTCTAGCAGACCCTGAGGTAGAAACTCAGTTATAGGCAGCTACACATGTCTACCCAGACACATATCTCAGGTATTGCTTTTATCCACCAGCTTTCCTTCAGGAGTGAAATGCAGGAAACATTTTCTTACACCCACCAGTTTTATACTTGCAACACTGAAAGGAATATTAACTAGAGAGAATTTGACTGACTCAAAATTACAGTGAAGCTAATCTATGTGGTCTATAAACCATTAGAAGGCTAGAGTTTAGGCTTAGAGTTTCCTCTGCCTCTTTGCTGACCCTAGCAGATCTATATTTTTTATAGTCCAGATCATTTATTTATTTAAACTTTATTATGCACACCTAACACTGATGGCCCTGCATGGCAAATATGTAAGTCCTATGCATCCAATAACTTCATGGTTGATTGAAAATATGAAACTAGGTCTCCCCTGTTGTAGTACAACACTTTAGTAACTACACCAGTTCAGTAGGGATTACTCCCAAGTAATTGGGGATAAAATGGGAAGTCTGATTTAATCACTAGCAAATCTTCCAAGGCATTTGCTAAATTTTCCTCACTGAGATCACTTTACTTTTGCTTCTTTTCATTCTACAATTCTGTCTCGGGGTGGTTTTGTTTGATAGAGTTTTAAAATTATTCACTGATTTTTTGAATATATGATTAAGGAATATCTGCATCAATGATAGAATTCAAAATGTTTTACTAAAAGTTCTGTCAGTATGGCATAGCTTGGTGGTGTGGCTTGGTGGGGGTGGCAGGGGAAGGATACTATAAACTCTCCATTCCCACCCCACTCCAGGGGAAGGTTGCTGCAAAATCCTAATTCTCTCCTAATCAGCTGGGACTTGGGAAGTAGAATATAGATGGGGACGGGGCAAGTCAGAGATGGTATTTACCAGTTCTCCAAGCTAAACAAAATTTCTTCTACTGGTTCTCCAGAGGTGGTCAGAACCTGCTTAATACGACCTCTGGTCTGCATGGAAAGTGCCTTCTAAAAAACTAGAAGCATATTTATATAAGATATGAAACTAATTTTCTGGATAGGGCAATACTGATTTGGCACAGTGACTACTGGTGTGATTATGGTTAGAATTTCTCATGGAGGAAAATTTAGATCTGTCTTTAATGCCTTAATCCTAAAAGAAGATACTATTTTAAATATATTCTCCAACACAAGTGGTCTAATTATCTTATTTTCTTTTATTATCAGTTCGCTGCCAAATTTTAGTTCGGAATGAAAGGGACTTTAGAGACAGAAAAAGCACTTCATGGAATTGTGTGACGTTAGAAGTATAATGGGCCATTCTTTTTAAAGCATAAATATGTTTCTATCATTAAATAACTATTTTTATTCGCTGCACATGCATGAAGAATGGCGGCTCCGTTCTGAACACGGCGAGGCTTGAAGGGTCTTTTGGCCCGGGGGATGTTGCCAGCCCTCTCCATCCAGCTATGAGGGCTGGCTAGGCAGGTGAACCCATTTGCTGCATGCCGAGAGTGCTCGGCTCGCGGAGAGCGTGACAAGCGCAACGAGCATGTAGCGGCAAGCTGCAGGAGTTTCGGAGCGGCCCTGGTGTCCTTGCCGCGGCCCTGGTGCTGTTGGAAAAGAGGTAGGCCGGATGACCAGGGCGAAGATGGAGGAGGCCGGGCCGGGTGTGGGAGGACATTTGGCCATGCGGGATTGCCAGCTGACCGCGCGGCCTCCACCCGGCCCATGCAGTTCCTGCTTGACCCATCCCGTCTCGGGATTGGACTTGGAGTGAAGGATGAGGTGAGGACGAAATGGAGAGCAAAGGAGTGGAGGCCGAGGAGTGGAG
>JAPKID020007641.1:0-10189 GCA_026931265.2 Tropidonophis doriae
CCTCCCCAGATAATAAGCCCAATGAGGCTTTTGAGCGCATGCACTAAAATAAGCCCTCCCCCAAATATAACCCCCCCCCAAATATTGCAACATGGCAGCAGCCATGAAGTGACCACGCTTGGCGCCTCCTGCAACTCAAAAGTAATAAGGCCTCCCCGAAAATAAGGCCAAGTGCTTATTTTGTGGCGGGGGTCAAAAGAAAATAAGGCCCTATCTTATTTTCAGGGAAACATGGTATATATATACACACATACACACACACATATACATACATACATACACACATACACATCTCTCTCACACACACTGTTCATAGGTTGATACTGTATGAAACAAAGCTGTGACTGACTCTAGATATTCTGCTTCGGATAGCATGAAGTCTTTTCCAATTTGATGTGATTGGCTTATATTAGGCTTGTATTGTCCTTAATGACTAGATTTAAGTCTATAATTATTTTGAGTCTGCTACTATGATTTTTTAGTCATTGGAGGCTTAGATGGCTTTGGAAGCCCACACTGCATTTCTCCAACTTCCAAGGTGCCATTTTCTAAACTTTTCCAAAATGTGTATTCTATAAATGGTTGCATTTTGACTAGTACACACATTACCTAGGAGGGCCTTGAGGATGTATGAAAATTGCACACAGAATTTTCTGAAGTGTTCCTGGAATTCTGTTTTTCAACTTTTCCCTCAAGGATATGGTTAATCAGTGAAGCAAAATGATACTGCCTAAGCATCTCTATTTGCTCCAAGCCTTACTACAGAAGGAAGATAAGACCTATACTGACTGCACACACAAGTGGCAAATACTGTAGAGCCATGGGGTGCAATATTTTGACAAGAGTTGTATGAATAAATACTTCTCTCCAGCAGACTTACATGATTTACGTTCAACATAAAGCTTATGTGTAAATTTGTGGATAGCTCCATGACACTACTATTTTTCTGATCAATTATTAATGTATGAAAGAGCTCCTGTCTCATATAAAATAGAAACAGAAAGGTAAATGCAAAATGGGCATCACAGTTCAACTATCATACCACTTTCAGTAATTCACACATTCGACTATAAACTGTGATCTAAGTGATGATGAATAATGTTCATAGGTGCTAAATAAACAACACTTTTGTTTTTGTTTTGAAATGCTACCTTGTTCTAAACCAGCTATTAAGAATAATAAAGTCTTTGCTACATCTGGTGTTTAATTCAGAATAGCTTAACAATTCATTGTTTTTTAATCTGCTTCTCTGCAGCTATTATTAGTGAAGCTTAAACATATACTCATTTATTTTAAAGAGGTTTGTACCACTACTTTAAAGATAAAAATACACTTATAATAAATGGTTTCTTATGTATCTAATCCTCTGTAATAAATAGCTTCCTAGGTTTTTTTTTTAATGTATCCAACATTTATAGCAAAGCATACAGGATCATAGTAGCTATGTTGTAAGACAACAACAACAACAACAACTCTGAACAGCCATTAAGATACATAAAATAACAGAATAAATATTGGAAAAGTTCAGTGTCCTGTATACCCTAAGCAAATACACATATCAGTTGCAATCCAAAAATAAATGACTGTGTGTGTGTGTGTGTGTGTGTGTGTGTGTGGATTCACAAGGTATTATAATATACCCAAGTATAACTTTTCTAGGCTTTTTACCCAGGAAATGTTAATAATGATAAACTCTTAATGATGACTTTCTTTTCATCTCCCTGCTGAAGCACTTAGGCATCCTTGTTTGATATGTGATTTTTATAACTCATTACATTAGAATATCTGCCCTTTAGCAAAAGTGTCTTTAGAGACATTAACAGGGTACTTTGCTTCCATTATAATAATCATGTATTGGTCCTTATTAGCTGCTTCCAATTTAACTCATAAAAATGTTAATGATCAAGGGTAGGTAATGCAGTTATAAAATCTTACATGGGAAAATAAAACAAAGAAAAGGAAAGAACTCTCATAAAAGTTTAGTTAAGGAAAAACCTGGGAAGAAATGTAATATTGTGATGCATGCCTGACATTAAAGAATGGATGTGTTGTCTTTTCTAAAAGAATAACATACTTTTTATGCAGTAGCTTAGTGCGTGTATGTGTGTGTGTGTGTGTGTGTGTGTGTGTGTGTAATATAAAACTATAACACAACTTTTCCAAGGGCTTCATTGATTCTTCAATGATACCATGGAGGAAGAAACACATGAACAGGAAGAACCCAGGAAGGGATGCACTAAATGGCTGTGGAAACCAAAAGATCTGAAGAAGATCATGGAGAAAAGCATATATTAAAAGGAATGCGGTGGGAGTTTCTATTTGTAGCCCCCTTTCTCAAGCATAATACCTTTATTATGAAAAGACGGTATGATACAGAAAAGTCATTTCCTTCCTAACAAAATAGATTATAAATGCTAAAACAGACACACACAGACACAAATGTGCACATACATATTCATGAAAATAACTATAAAATACTCTAAGTAAATACAACTAGTCCTTGACTTACAACAGTTCCGTTAGTGACCATTCAAAGTTACAACAGTACTGAAAAAAGTGACTTTTGACAATTTTTCACATTTACATTGCAGCATTCCCATGGTTACATGGTCAAAATTCAGATACTTGGCAATTTATGATGGTTGCAGTGCCCTAAGATCATGTGATCACCTTTTGTGACCTTCTGAGAAGTAAAAGTAATGGGGAAGCTGAATTCACTTAACAACCATGTTACTAATTTAACAACTGCATGATTCACTTAACAACAATGACAAGAAAGGTTGAAAAATGGGACAAAATCACTTAACAAATGTCTCACTTAACAACTCATTGTGGTCATAAATTCAGGATTACTTGTACTTCAGGTTGCATTTGTAGTCACTTGGCATCCAAATAACAGCGGGGATGGGATTTATAAATTAAGCTATTACCAAGAGATGATTTGGATTGTGAAGGGCTATAAATGGGACACAATGTAATATAATGCAATAAATAATTATCAGTGACAATATGCATTATGATAGTTGGTTTGTTTTTATTATATTACCTATTTAATTTATAAAATGAAAACAAGTAATATAAAAATAATGTCAATATTCACAAATTCAATGTATATGTTTTTTTCCTATCGATCAGTCCTTATCACAGGTTAGGCAGCAAGTAATAATTGTCTTGGGGACAAATATCAAAGTAAATGTAGGATCCAACTTTTCAGAGTGAAGCTGTGCCATCTAATATTTGATACTTAGCAGATGAAATGTGACATATTCATATGAAGTATTCATGTGAATATTAGTATTACTGTATAAACCTTTAGTAAGACCACACTTGGAATACTATTTCTAATTCAAAAAGATGATGAGACTTTGGAAAAAGTGGAGAAAAGAGAAACTAAAATGGTTAAAGGCTTGGAGATTAAAATATATGAAGAATGGTTGCAGGGTTTGGGTTTGACTAGTCTAGGGAAAGGAAGGACTGGGGTGACATGATAGCCGTAGTCTACTTTGTGAAGAGCTGCCACAAAGAAGAGGGGGTCAACCTATTTTTCAAAGCACCACAAGGCAAGGCAAGAAACAATGGCTGGAAACGAATCAACCAGTGCAACAAGTTGCCTTCAGAAGTTGTAGGTGCTCCATCACTGCAAGTTTTTAAAAGAGATTGGACAGCCACTTGGTATAGGGTCTCGTCTTTGAGCATAGTGTGTGTGTGTGTGTGTGTGTGTGTGTGTGTGTGTGTGTGTGTGTTTGGGTGTGTGTGTGTTAGACTAGAAGACCTCCAAGGTCGATTCTATTCTATTCTATTCTATTCTATTCTATTCTATTCTATTCTATTCTATTCTAATCAGACAGAGAATTATATTTATCACTACCACATCAGTTAGATAATGTAAGTAAATTATGTTTTAGGAAGTCTTAGCTATGATGTAAATAAATTTTAAAATAACAACAGTATTCTTTTCCCCCAGAATTATGAGAAAGAATAGTGTTTGTGAGTAAAAGTTCACTGGCCATTTCGAGAGTATTAAGCTCTGTTTGCATGAATTAAATGGTTAATAATCAGGGAGAACTTTGTCAGTGTGAAAATGGAATGGAAGGTCATCAGATTGTAGAGGGTAGAGGGGCATGCTAAAATAGCCTATGCTCCAATTTAAAAAAAATGAGAGGCTGTGTTGACAAAATGAGTCTTTGTCATTTCTCCTTATCAGTATTTTTTAAAAATACCAATGCCATATTTGCTCAATAGTAGCTTCCTATCTCAAATGGTGACATTTAAGGAAACTGACAATTTACAATGGCGATCTTTGTCCTGAATGTGTAAAAAAATCTCTAAATCTAACAAGAACTGCTGTACCAGAATGTTCAGTATAACAAAGTCCTTTTTATGTTTGTCAAGTAGACTGAAAAAGCTGGTGGAGATGATTGTATTATGTGGCTTTCTGAACTCCTAAAGTAGTCATGATTTAATGACAACGAAAGCAAATTTTAACATCCTTGGAATTACAAGAAAGTCTTGTAAAATACTAAGATGGTTGTTTTTTCTATTTGCAATATATGAAGTTACTGCACCTCTGTTCGTAATTCCTATATTATGTTTAAGAGTAAGCTTGACTCAAAGTGTAATCCTTAATGCACACACACACAGTTTTATTAGTTTATAATGTACCATACAAAGAGAATACAAAAGCAAATATTAGGGAAATTAGGGAAGAAAAAGGGGAAGTGAATAGTGAGGGAAAGAAAGGGAAAAAAAAAAAAAAGGCATTGTCTTCCAACTCCTTTGGTGCAGTTGCATTAAGCATCAAGATCAACGCTCAACATTTTACTTTTTCATAATAGTAGAAACCAGTCATTTCTGTAACAACAAATCTACCTAATCGGTAAAACCCAAAATCACAGTTTCCTCTTTTTCCACCTCAAGCACTAAGTCCAGAAGTGGTTTTAAGTAAAGGTATTTGCATTTTTTTTCTTTAATCAGAGCAGTCAATTTAACCATCTCTGCTAACTCCATTCTTTTTGCAGCCATTCATCCATTGTGGGGGTCAAGGTGACCTTTCATTTCTGTGCATAGTCTTGCTGCCATCAGCAGACTGTATATAACATCAAAGTTCTGAATTTTTTTTCAAAGTCTTGTTCCATTAAACCCAAAAGAAAGGTTTCTGGGTTTTTTTCTATATTCACTTTAAGAATTTTCTGTATTAAGATATTAATCCAACATTTCTTTGTTTTATCACACGTCCACCATAGATGATAAAAAGTCCCTTCTTTACATTTACATTTCCAACATTCATTTGAGGTACCTTTGTACATTCTTGACAATTTATGTGGAGATAAATTCCAATGATACATTATCTTATGAAAATTTTCTTTTAAATTGTAGCTTAATGTAAGCCATTCCTGTTTTATCAAGCATCCTCCCCATTCTACAGATCATGAATGGAGCGGGAGAGACATGTTCAGTAAAGCAGGAGAACTTTCCTTGCTTTCCAGGCTACATCCCTATTTCACTGATCAATTATTTCAAAATCAGATTTTGACAAACAACTAAACCCATGACCCAAATCCATATTTGTTTAAAGCAAAAAATAACATCTGGCAGAATTGTATCAGGTAATGGAGTGTATGTGTGTCACCCAATGTTATGCTGCTACATCTTTCTCAGTGATGGTTGGATAGCATTTTAATTCTGTCATGTTTAAGATCCTTTAGAAAAGTTACCATATGGACCGGGCCCTACTGGCCTTCAAAATAGTAGTAAAGAATGCGTAGATTTTTCTTTGGGATAAACTCAGTTTTAGCATCAAGCAGATTGATTTTTGTAGCACTGATGTTTTGCAACAGTACTGTATTTCAGATTTTTAATTATTATTTTTTGCATGTCACTTTGATTTGTTCAGTAGTTAAGACAGGCATCAAGTTAATTAATGGTTTAATGTATTTAATTAAATAGTTAATAAACAGTATTTCAGGTCCTGACCTTTGACTAATTGGCCTAAGAAGGCTTATTCTTCTGTGGATCTTACTTTTTGTAAAGGGTGACAGGGGTGAAACTTACCTTTGCTACTGGTTCGCTAGCAATGTGAGTGTGCATGCCCCAACTCAGTGCATGCACAGAAACTACTGTGCATGCAATGAGTGTCAAAAATGGACATGATGACATCCGGGCGGGTGGGCAGAGCCTGCTACCAAGCATGGCTGCAAAAGGTAAGCAAACAGCGAGGGGGAGGAATCCGCTGTGCCACACGATTTAGATTAGCTAGAAAGCAGGAAATACTGCTCTCTAGCTAATATACAAGTCACAGCTGATCATTGGAAATACCGGTTCACACAAACCAATAGCATTTTTACTACCATTTCATGCGAACTGGTCTGAACCGGTAGCATTTCAGCCCTGATCCATGACTGCTTAATAGAAATTCAAAATATGAAACAAAATAATTATAAAGGCCATGAATCAGATATCATTAAGAACCCTGGCTAGAGTTCTGAGCTACAATTATAGAGATTCAGAGTGAAGCTTAGTTAGCTATCAACTTCACTAGGAATATGTGAGCCAGTTGCTGGAAGTCTTTTAATTTAGTTAACTCCTCTGGACTGAGGTTCATTTTTAGATCTGGGTGGCTCTTTCCACCCCAAGAACAGGAAGGTATGAAAGACCTGGCTACTCTCCCAGGCCTTCTGTTAGAGTTTTTGGAACTCCTGGTGAGTTTAGCTGAGATACATTTTTTTCTGTGGTTGGCAAGATTTGCCATTCTGTTATTTACACTGTCCTTATCTTATTTGCTTATCCTGACATTTTGAACTACATTGTGCTTTAGTGTGAGCTATCCAAAGTCATTCTAGAGTTGTTCAGCAAATGGTATACATTTAATTACCTTAAGATTTTGGACATGGCCTCACTAGCCATGGAAATAATTTACCATATTTGTGTTCTATTACAGCCTATTTAAAGAATGGAGTTGGGCAAAATAAAGGTCTCTTAATGGGTTACAATTAAGGAAGGGGCCCAATCTCCTATTGAACATATGGAGGTTTTCGGCTTGGCAGTTTCTGTCCATGGACTCCATTAGATTGTTCTTATTGTGTATATAACATAATTACTGCTTTCGTCTAATAACTATATATCCTAGCTTGGAGTTTATGGCTACCATCCATGACAGTCCAGACTTTTTTAATGTTTACCCCTTTGTTGTCAAACATAAAAGCAAGAGTACTGACAAAGAAATTGCCTCTTTCTCATGGAATATGTTATTTCTTAAAAAAAAAGTTTGCGTTCAGTCTGTCCTCTAGCCTCCCACTCCTCCCAGTCATGCTGCTTTACTGTCTATAAAATCTTCAGTTTTACTGATCTTTGCAGTTTTGCTGAGGTTGTTGTTATTGCATTCCTTGATGACTCACTTGTAGCATTCATCTGTATGAGAATTTCCTGCAGTCCTGCTTAACTCCTGAGAGGTAAAATGAAGGAGCAGAAGAAAACAGCATTAGAAACAACTCAAGTTAAATGGGCATATGCACATTTTCCCCTCTTGGACTGCCATAACCATAATTTTAAGGCAATGGTGTGGAGAAATGTATCTCAGTTTTAAGGAAGTGGAACACATGAAATCCGAAGCTTAACATATGTAATCTATTGACTTTCATAAAAAATATAATTAAATCATTAGTCTTCTTAGGTCAGCAGTATTCATACTGTCAGGAATGTTTTAAAAAGATAATCATCTTCTAATTACAGATTCATGTGTATGCATAATAATCAAAACCTCAAGATAGAGTTCCTTGAACTAAAAACTCAAAACACCTTCTGCAGCAGCTTTTTAGGTAGTTAAAGAAAATATCAATTTACAAAAATGGTCTCCCATCCCATCTAGGGATTTCTCATAACTAAAAATTCAGTTCCTATTAACTTAGGTCCAGTGATGACAATGCTTAAGAGAAATAATTTATTTTACACTAGGATTTAGCATCATTGTCATTATCTATGAAACATAATTTTAAATCAATGATTTGAACCACAGAAGGAACTACTGAAGAATATACCTTTTTCTATCTATGTTCATTGCTCACATACTGTGTATTTTTGGCATAGAAGTATAAAGCGATGTTCTTACTAAATAGTATCTCTGTGTGTGCTTTGGAAATCATCCAGGATGTTGGTAAATTAGCAGAATTTGAATATTATTTCTCTGAAGATCTGAAAGAGAGTAATTATTAGATCATTGATCTACTGACAGCAAATAGTATTTAATAGCCCTGTATTTTAACTTCTATATTTAGATCACTAAGATTTTTTGTTTTTGCAAAAATAACTTCAGATGTGCCAGGGAGATGAAAAACATTTTTATGAGAACCATATTTTAAAAATATTCAAGTGGCTGTATTTATGTTTTTACATGCCTATTAAACTTTATGTCTGTGGAAAAATACATACTGGATTTGGTTTCAACTTTATCACTAGAGTTTCTTATAGTGGCTGATGCATAAATGTTTTGGATTCATTTCCAGAAAGATGTTTCAGAATGCATTAAAACCACAAATGTAGAATCTGTGTGTAATTATTTAAAGTGGCCATGACTTTTCTTGGGATTACATGACAGCTGCAAGAGATGCTTTTAAAAATTGCAAACAAGTACTACTTTTGTATTCCTGCACACTCCAAAGCACCTTCTCTAAATTACATTTGAAGGACTGGGCAGCCGTAATGCATCTCATTATTGTAGCTGTTTGAATAAAAATGGCTTGCAAATTCTTTCCCACTTTAGTCCATCTGTTTGATTCCTTCCTATCATAGATCTAGTTTTTCCCTTGTCCCAGGTAAGGGATAAATACAGGCAAATCCCCTTCATAAAGGTCACCAAGCTTGTTGACATAGAAGCCGATCATCTAGTGAAACTTGGTTGAACTCAAAAGCCTAAGAAAGGTCATAATTGGTCTGAATGGCTTTTGACTGATTACAACTCTTATATCAAAGAGATTTGTGAATGGATCTGGCCATGATTCCTTCCTCATGCACTGGCAGCTGCTCTGTCTTTTTCACCCTCTCCTTAGATTGGGTCACCACTTGCTGCCAGTGCCTCCTAAGGAGGAATCATTCCAGGCTTTGCTGTGGCATCAACTTTCCACTTTATTCCAGACGTTGTTAGGGTACAGCTCTCTCAAAGGCATCTGAGTAAGCTGTGTTACAAACTCTATAGTTTACTCCGGAAGTTGAAAAATCATTACCCTGTATAGGGTAAAAGCAAACCATTTCCATATTTTTACAAAACAATTTAATCCAATGAATAAAGTCTCTGGGAAGTAAGCTCAAAGGAGACCTAATCTTTTTTTTTAATCCATGTACCAGTCTAAAACTATGTCAGGTTTGTTGCAACTGGCTCAGTGTCTCTTGCAGCCTTGAGTCCTCTTCAAACATGCATATAAATGTAAATTCAAATGCAAAATAAAAACTTGTGCATTTACCTGACTCTAATCTTCCATACTGATAAAACAGCAAAAATAATCACAATCTCTTGATACGGAAGTATTCTGACACAAATGTTCTTGACCTGATACTTTCTTTTCCATTAGCAGTATATAATGTACTGCTCATGTTCATAATCTATGAAGTTTATTCTTTTATTAAAAAAATCATTAAAGTATATGATAGCCACACATTCAGAAAGATAGCAGTGGTAAAAAAAGAGTTTACAACAATAATTACCAGGAAATTTTGCATGTTATTTGTGTATAACAAAGATTGGTAATCTAGTGCACTCTTCTCTTACTGCAAAATAGTATATTAAAGATTGGTTGACCAAATTGTTGCCAAGATAGCAATGGAGATCAATATTTTAGGGCTCAGTTGCATGCTATGTAGTAGGAAAAGGTACTAAAGTAAGAAACAGATAAGGCTTTGGGTTTGGGAGGGGGCGGAGACTGATAAAGTAAAAGAAATCATTGATGAGGAAAATGTGGCTGGTACTTGGATTAAGATTTACAAGGATATGGACTTCCGGGTTGAGCAGCGGGCGCCGATGGCAGCTCTTTTGAGCTTGCCGCCCCAGCCGCTCGTAAAGAGGCATTTTTAACATCTAAAAACGCCTCGTAAAACTCCAAATTCCCTAGGAATTTGGAGCGAGCCAGCGCCGTAGGGTAGAGTCCCTTGCGGAGCACCCAGAGGGGTTTTTTTGGCCCTGAGGTGCGAGCAAGGTGGGACT
>JAPKID020007642.1:0-10189 GCA_026931265.2 Tropidonophis doriae
ACTCTACATATATTGTAGATTGCATTCTCAAACAATGTAACCTTAATCTCTAATGTTGCATTTTCTCCCGGTTTTGATGCAAAAGAGGCATCTAAGAAGAGGTTAAACTCTACTTTGATTTAGGACAATCTAAGAATATATATAAGTTCTTTTCAGTAACAAATTAAGAATAAGGATGTAGAACTTAAGCTTGCAACAATACATAGGAAAATCTGGAAAGCAGAACTGCTTGGATCATGATACAATTTTCAAAAGCATCTTGTCAATTGGTATAAATCAGTGGTTGTCAACCTGGTCCATACCGCCCATTAGTGGGCATTCCAGTTTTCATGGGGTGCGGTTTGGGTTTTGTCTGATACTGAAGCAGGATCAATGGATCACCTGAAAGTGGGAATCAAGGGAAATAATATCTGGCCACATCCCCCTTAGCATCATCGGCAGCTGGAAATAGAGTTTTAGATCATCAGAAACATTTTGCTGAAGTGATTTGGTGCCACCTTCTGGTTAATTATGCAAACAGACAGGAAAAAGGGGCATTTAAGGGCATTGCCAGGGATAGACAAGATAGATAATGCAGGGATAGTGAAAGTTGGAGACTTTCTTTGTCAAGGCATTAATACGAGGATTTTGCCTGTGGAAGGCAGGAGCAGCATTGGATAAGCATTATTAGATTCATGAGATTAAAAAACCACTCTTATTTGAAGCCATTGGCACAGAGACGAATAAGGAGAAAGAACCAAGACATGAAAAAAAAAGCTTTCTTAAAAAAAGAAGCAGCAAAAGAAACAAAACTAAACATTATTATTGGTATTCTAAAAAAATATGAAAATAAGGATTAGATAAAAACTAGGGATCATTCTAGGCTAAAGCATGATGAGAGAGGAGACAAGAAAAAGTTAACATAACAGCAGACTTTAATTATGCATTTTTCTACTGCCCTGGATAGTAGGAAAGTTTAAAACTTGGACTCCTTCATGTACCAAAACAGGAAATGTTCATTTCACCATAAACTGTACAGAATTTTTTTGAGAGGGGGAAGAAAAATCTCTGAATGTGTATATATGCAAAATTGAAATAGATAAAATAAAATTTAAGAAAGAAAATTTAATGTACAGGTAGTCCTTAACTTATGACCACAATTGAGCCCAACATTTATTTTGCTAAGTGAAAAATTTGTTAAGTGAGTTTTGCCCCATTTTACAACTTTTCTTGCCACATTTGTTAAATGATTCACTGCAACTGTTAATAAACCCATTGTTGAGCACATCTGACTTTCCCATTGACTGCTTGTCAGAAAGTCGCAAAAATGTGTCACATGATTCTTGCTTAATGATGATGACAAAAAAAGTCATAAAATTGGGTGCACTCAAATGATGCCTCTCTTTTTTTGGTTCCAACTGTGGTCTTAAATCAAAGACTACCTGTATTTTTTCAAAATATCCTGAAATAAGGAGATAAACTCTTCCTCAATCTCTACAGGGGAAATATGGATTTTTTAAAACCCAAATATAACTATAACTCTATATAATAGTTTTGGGGCTTGTTTAGACATTCATATATGAGCCCTAGTGAGATTTATTAATCCCAGCTAATGCTCATTCATAATCAATTCAAAAAAAGCCTCTACCTTAACACATTCTCCAAATTTAACATTATATATTATTAAGTTACTAAATGTCGATGTACTCATTTAGCATGCACCATATTAGTGGTTTACTTTAATAAGTTTACTTTAACAATTGTTTTCAATAGAGCATTGAAAAACTTATCATGCAAGCAGCTACAGTGGACAATAACTTTAAGTTTACATCGTTCACCACCTACCTGCCCTTCCAGTAAGTTAGCCTCTTCTTCTCTGGCTTGTCCATTTATCAAAAAGACAGCCTCCTCTATCTGTTGAGCCCAACGTCCTAATCCATTCTATAAAACAGAATCAAAAAGAGTAATTTTACTAAAAGGTCTACTATACTTCTGATCAGCGTAAGTGAAAAATACATTTAAATAATTTTAAAAATTGAAACTGCTGGACAATCCTTAGATGTTCTCTTCTAAATGTAATTTAAATATTTTTAGATCATGAAGCAGACAAGCTGATTCAGTCCAGTTTTGATACTAGCTTCTAAGGAACAGGTCTGAGCTGTCATATGTGGGTACAGTGTTTAAATAAAAGATATAACATGATCTCTAAGCCACTGTTAACTTCGTGCAGAGGTGTCAAACTGGCAGCCTGCAGGTCAGATGTGTCATGCGCAGGCCACGCCCACACCAGCTCCGCAAAGGCAAAAAACATCACAATACGTCACAATATGTGATCGAGTTTGACACCCGTTACTTTGTTTCAAGGTGTTACTCTTCTTTATCTTGAGTATGGACATGCTAGATTACCAATGAAAGGATGGTACGTTATTATCCAAGTATTTGGTAGTGAATGGCCACTGTTAATAATCTCTAATGTTGAGATTTACTGTTATATACCAGTGGTAAAGGATGTACAGTATTTTTAAACTCAGAGAGTTATGTTTAACCCTTATATTTTATTTATTTTATTTTATTTTCGAATTTTGATATCAGATTATCAAGCGTAGCAATGGACAGTGTT
This sequence comes from Tropidonophis doriae, assembly GCA_026931265.2. NCBI lineage: Eukaryota > Metazoa > Chordata > Lepidosauria > Squamata > Natricidae > Tropidonophis > Tropidonophis doriae. Next base: position 2,600 of record JAPKID020007642.1, read on the forward strand.
CAGAACACATATAATACTGATAATCTCTCCTAAAATCAAGACAAAAACAGAAAGAAGTTAAAGAAAGTCCTGTGTGAGGGACTTACAAGAAATTATGGATACCAAAGAAAGATGTGCAGGCAAAAGACTAAGGAAAGCAAAAGAATGGCAACAAACTTTTTTGATGTACTGTAATTAATAACACAAAGTGAGTTTTTTTAGTTACCCTTGTATTTTTTTCTAGGTTGTGGCTGGCTAATGTAGCAGGGAGTGGAATGTGTATATTAACATTAATTGTGCATTCTAAAGATAGCCAAGAAGCAGAAAGAGCGTTCTGATATTTCCAGTCGGCTGGCTTAGCTGTACTCTAAATTGGGGGGGAAAAGAGGCTCAATTACTACAGTAAATAATACAATACTCTCAAAATACAAATGACAAATCATCTAATTTACATGTCTCAATCTATGCATTTATTTTGAATTCAATAAGTCATCCTGAAGTAGGCACATACAGAATTCTAGTTTGAGTATGTGCAATTGCTGCTCCCAAACATACTTTTTTCGTCCAAATTTTGAACGGGAGCTGGTAGAGCCCCTACTGAAATCTAAGAACAAAGCTATAGTTTATTTACTTATATCCCACTGTTATTGTTTTCATAAACAACTGAAGGCAGCAAGCATATCTAATACTGCATTTTCTTCAAAAATTTCTCCACAACAAACAGAATTGGCCTGGCCCAAGATCACCCACTCATCTTTCATGCCTAAAGCAGGACTAGAACTCAGTCTCCCAATTTCTATCCTGGTGCCTTAACCACCAGGTAGGTGGTTCCACTTAATGGCAGGTAACATAGTTGAGATTGGCAACCCAAATTCAATTAGTTATTTGTTCTCACCCAATATAGAACCTACCTTTGGATCTTGCACATCGTAGGTACGACAAAGTATTCGTTTCCAGTTAAGGAACAGTAACTAATGAGATTTAAGATATACTACAGTAATAAGAAGTGCTTAAGACTCTTATAATGAAACCCCTCCCAGCCATCTCTATGTCAGGCCTGCAGACAGTTCCTTTTGGGATCTTTGATCTGCCCTGAAACTCTAAAGATCTGAATTAAAATTCAGTCTGTTCGGGTCACTTTTTGCTTCCTTTTTAAGCAACAAACAGAACAGTGCTGGATATGCACTGTTGCTGATTTATGTGATAAAATACTTTCTGTAATTAAATAGGTACCATTAATACATCTACTTCAGTAACAATAGTTAACTACAAAAAACAAACCAAGGAGCTGTTGTTGCTTATCTTGGCCACTAGTTCATTCTTCTTCTCTCATTCTGTTTCTAATAGGCCTTACTACTGTAGAAAGCTGAAACTGTGAGCCTTCTTGATATGAATGCAGAGGTGGTATTCAGTCAGTTCTGACAGGTTCTGGAGAACCGGTAATGGAAATTTTGAGTGGTTCAAAATTACCGCAGCCTCGCAGCTAATCTTCTTTTGTTGCCCTAAAAGGAGAACGGAGCTGGAAAGCATGTTAGTGGGGTGGAAAGGGAATGGGGATTTTGCAGTAGCCTTCCCCAGTGACACCCACAAAACCATGCCCACAAAACCAGTAGCAAAAAAATTTGAATCTCAACACTGCATGAATGGTGGAAAATGAAATCATTAATATTTATTGCTAGAGAGTAAATCTCTTACACTTTCCCTATTAAGGCAAGTCACACCTTAGAATAGTAATAGAAAACATATGGTGATTCAGATATAACTGAATCACAGTATCAGTACCATTGGCCAATCTTGGAGTTAAGACAGCTGGGATTCCCATCTTTTATGACACAATCATGTTCTTAGTTATGGCAATGTGTTGCAACAGTAGAAGAATCACCATATATTTAATATTCTAGTGTAAGATTAACTATGGTTATGTAGTTGTCTCAGTACAATTATCGAAATAGGTTCAAGAAAAAGAATGTAAAAATATGGGTCTTGAAAAAGGCGTTTGGGGACACAAATGAATGATGGCACATCAGAATGGCTGCAGTTTTATTAGCAATTTTTTTTAAAAAAAATATTATTATATTCATACTGTAAATTGCTCAGAGGCTCCAGAAATGGAACGGCACATAAATTGCAGCATTAAAATAATAATGAATAAAGATGGGATCAGAATGGAGTTCTAATATGTGTAAATAAAGTGCTCCGCTTCTTTAATTAAGTCTCTTTGGAGCAGTTATTAATAAAAGAGAAAAAAGCAAAGGAACTCAGCGTACTATCTAAACACACAGTTCCTCCACCTTATTCTATATTATATGCTACATGTTGAACATCCATTCAATCTATTCTATGCTGTTGTATACAGTGGTATCTACTTACTAATGTAATGGCCTCTGACACCTCCAACCCCACAAACATGCTTCACTTCTCCAATTATGTTACATCTTCAGCCCAAATTTGTTCCCAAAACTTTTCTAATCCTCTGATCAGCACAACACAAAAAGGTAGAATCCGTCTTTGAATAGAAAACCGTTCCTATAGATTTAAACATAGGACATCAATATATCAATTAACTTACATTGTAAAAATAACAGGCTATTGAATTCTCGTTTTTTGCTTTTACTAACTCAGATCATAGGGCACAGCTAACTACAAAACAAACTCACCTTTATCTTTTTTTTTTTGAATGATTTGAATTGTGGTTGCTATAACTTGTCAAAGGTAAAGCAGTGGCAAAACCCGAATTATCAACTGTAATTTAGAAAGAGCATAGATCTTATGATATGAAAATGGATGCAAAAAGGATACTTCTTTGTAGTTGAACAAAGATGAAGAGCCACTCTGTCTGAGACATCTTCTTCTGAGATGTTCCACAATCTCTTTCTAGCTACAGACTTTTCTACTGCAAAAAGAAGCTTGGACAAAAGCAGAACAAGAACAAAGTTAACTCTGATTCTTAGGTACCTTATCTATCCATCATGGTGGTATAGTAATAATAAGCATATAGAGTTATTCAACCCTTTGTTAAGTATAGCTCTTGTGTTGCTTAATAGCAATACCCAGTGCTGGAGACTGTTCAGGTCAGTTTATGCTTCCTTTTAGCTAACATAAGCAACAGACAGTTATGGAGACAGTTAACATAACCCAGACGCTTGTCTTTGAGCATCAGAATTTGGTAATAACAGATTGCAAAGGGAACACTTTGCATGTACATGTTTGTACATGTTGATAATATCAGGAAGAATACCACAAGCGTGAAAAATAACAGTAAGATCAATCTAATAGTTTATCCATGCATTCTAAAGGAAGTGATGCATTGTATTTTTGTGTTATCTATTTGTTTCAAATGTTATTCACAATACTGTACGTAATATAAAGTGAAGAGTGAACTTGGTCCGGGCTCTTTTCCTGCAATTGGTTGCCAAGGAACTCAGTGACTCACTGAAAGTATCTATTAAAGTATATTGTACTTTTGTTATCTCCAAAGTACATCTCCTTTTACAGAAGCATTTCATCTGCATATGTACATATGCATATATGGTATGTACGTATGATCCATCTATCCATCCATCCATCAATCCATCCATCTCTATTGTATCCCATGGCAATCAATTTCATTTTGTCAACTTACAAAAACAAATGTGAATAATCTACAGTAACTGTAAAAAGTAAAACAAATGTTTGTAAATTAAATAAGAATAAAAATAAAACAAAACATTACTTTTATTATCTACCTTCCTCAGGATATTTTGGACTTCTTTTGCCAGCTCTGGAACTGAAATGATAAAAACACCAACAACTAGTAGTCCTCCAGGAAGCATTCTTGATACCTAAGAAAATCAAATGTAAACATATTGCTGCTGCTACTACTACTACTACTACTACTGACCTAACACCCCTTGAGTGTTGAAAGAGGCAGTGGTACGCCCATTCCTCAAGTGGCCAACCTTAGACCCAAAAGGTTTTGCATTATAGACCAATCTTTAACTTGTTGAGAAGGTGGTCAGTCTGTACCTGATGAGAACTCTGGAGGAAATAATTATCTAGATGCGTTTCAGTCAGGTTTTAGGATGGGTTTGAATACTAAGGAAGCCTTGGTCACACTTGTTTATGACTTGTGAGAAAACCAGGATGGTGTGGTGCATCTAACCTTGTGCTCCTTAATCTTTCAGGGGCTTTTGATAGTCATAATAGCCGTTTAAATAGCAATTTATAGCTAAACAGGTTTGCAATGGCTCAGTTATTACTATGCTTCACCACAATCCAAAGGATCTTCATGTCCTGGTTCTACCTCCTGCTTTGGAGTAGAAACTTTGGTAGTTCCACTGCCAGCACCTGCCTTCTAGGGCAGTGATCCCCAACCTTTTTGGCTCCATGGACTGGGAGTGTCAGCAGGAGAGGGGGGGAAGGCATGGTTTTGTGCATGTACCACTTGTGCAAATGCAATTTTGCGCACTTGCCCATTGCTTGGACGGTCCGCTTCACAACAGGCCAGCACCGGGCCACAGACCACAGGGATTGGGGACCCCTGTTCTAGGATGTACATTATGCAACATCTTGTCCCTAACCCCAATATGCCCAATATGAGAGAAATATGGTTCTCACAATCTCTGGAGAGTAGCAACTAAATATATATATATTCCCCAAAATGGAACTAATTCCATTAGCATGATTTTGTGAACCTAACATGGAAGCATATGAACATATATTTCACTCCTCTAGTCTTTCTCATTGCTTCATGGGAGATAAAGAAAACCATACTTTATTAGAAGAAAATGATAATACCCATATTAACTTTAAATATGCAATTATTCAGTGTTGGAGAGAATTACCGTAACCCTTTGATGAAGAAAGAAACAAAAAAGAAATGCAATGGTCTGAGAGCAGAACATAGGACCATTGGCCTCAGACTAACCAATCAGAGATCAGCTTGCCAAATTTAAATATAAGAACCTGAGTAGTCCCTTTTTCACTGAAAAGCATCTCATGCTTCCTCTTAAGAGGACAGTCATAGTTGAAAGCAAAACATCAGAATATCAGAAAACCAGATCATGTCCATTCATCCCAAAAGCTCATCACAGTTTGAAATTCTACCTTCCCCAGATGAAAGGTCTAGAGCATGGGTGTCAAACTTTATCACGTCATGTGACATATGTCATTTTTTGCCTTTGTGGAGTTGGGGTGGGCATGGCCTGCACGTGACATATCCAGCCCATGGGCTGCCAGTTTTATAGGCCTGGTCTAGAGGTATCTGCCTTATGTCTATATGACAGGACATCTCACCCACTTGAGAATGTCCTAGCCTACCTAGGAATATGGCAACAAAGCTATATTCAATATGGCAGTTTTGGCATAATTGTAATCTTTATGAATGTTTCATATTTAAATTAACGTCTAAAACCAATAGAAAGCAGTGTTAACTTAAAAAAAATCATTATGAAGCTGAGATAGGCTTACAAGAAAATTCCTTTTCTATGGCAAAGTAAGACAATTTTTATTACTTGTCTGGCATGTGCTGCTACCCATTCTTCATCAATATTAGGCAAGTCTGTATGGTGGTTTGCACTACTGTTACTTTCTTCCTCTTTTACAGGAGTTCGAATCGCCAGCAAAACATAGTCTCTTTGCTGGGAACACTGAAAAATATAAAAGATAAAGTTGCATAGGAGAAAAAGCAGTCCATACAGACCATTTAAAGGTACTTTGCACAATGGCATCAACTGGACCTTATGTACTTTACATGTATTTCTAAGAATTAATTTATGTATCTCTGCAGTACACATCATCAGAAACTTGATTCTAAATGAGAAATGTCATAATGAGGAATATCAAATGTAAAGCAAGTGTAAATAGCCACATAGATAAAAATGGCTGAAACAGTTTCTTTTTAAGCCAGGGCTTCGAAGACACACACAAAATATTTTAGCTACTATTTGAAGCATTCAACAACATCACTTCTGTTAAGAACCAATCACTATAAATCCAAGAAAACTCTATCCTAAAAATACATTAATGGAACAGATTGTGAAAAGAAGAATACCAAATGACATTTTAACAACTGTACGCAGCTTACTTCTTTTCCGTTTATACAGAAAAGAAGACCTCAGCTTAGAAGCCACTTTTAAATGACAATAGCTAATGTACAGATACATGTTGGAATTATATTTAAATATATACAGAATTGCATAATTAGTGAAATGCATCAATAACAATTAATAAAGATGCACATTGATAATTGATGGCATAAAATGAAGTTGCATAGTGTTTTTTTCTCAGAAGAGTCTTCAAACTGCAACAGAGGAAGCATAGGTGAAAAAAGTACTGCAGGCTTACCTGCCCTACTAAAAGCCCCGTAATAAGTTTTTTTGATTTAGCAGTCAGATCTGATAAATATTGCCCAACAGCTTCCTCCACGAAGTAGCTCCTTCCCATTAGTGCAAAGACTCAGTTCCCCCAAATCATAAAACGTGTAATAACCGACGAGGAGATGAAGAGGAGGCTCAATAACCCTAGAAATTAAGGGAACAGATCTTAATTTCTACTCTTAAAAAGTCAGCGAAGGGGAAATGCTACGAAGAGATCAGTATCATTGCAGGTCATGGGTTATTTTTTATAATCTTAACTTTTTCATCTCCACCCTTGCAGCCCTCTCAATGCAATTTCCCATATAGCAGCTGCAGTCCAAATCACCTTTTTCGCTTTAGTTCATGTTTCACCGGGTTGTCTTGCTATACCGACCCATTCAAAGCATCCCTCGGATTCTTTCTGCCCTTTACACAAGCACTGATGTGTCCCTATGTCCGTCATCTCTCCGCGCCAGTGCTCTCCCTTCCTCCAACAGGACGCATTCAGATGACGCAATCACACGCTTCATTCATGACAAAAAAAAAAGTCCAAGCATTTTCGGATTTTCTTCTGCAGTCATAATATTCTTTTGTCTCCTATATCATAAAGCTCTGATATATCAGCTTCCTGCTTCGCGTGTGTCCTTTTAACTTTTATATAAATCAACGAAATCGCCTCTTCCCAAATAAGTTCCGCCACATTCAAGATGGCGTAGGCAAACCGGCAAAAACGCTGGATGTGTTTCCGGCGGCAGACGAGCCGTTTCCACCATTAGAATAAGAAAACTGTTTGCGTAGCTTTGTCAACTGAGATACGTATGGACTTCAAAACTCTCAGAATCCCCCTCTAGCCCGCTGTGAGTGGAAGGCAGCCATTTCAATCACGGAAACTAAATCTTTCACACATCCACCGTTGGTTTCAAACGCCGACATTCCCGCGATGCCAAAAAAAAAAAAAAGTGAGAACCCCCGTCACATTTCCAAATTCATGAATTTGGGTAAGCTGCTCCACGCGTCGCTGAACCGAAGCAGCCACATTACTACGCTTACACTTATAACAGCTGATCTCGTTATCAAATACAGTTTTAATAATTTATAATAATATAAATATAGAATAGAATAGAATACTTTACTGGCCAAGTGTGATTGGACACACAAGGAATTTGTCTTTGGTGCATACGCTGTCAGTGTACATAAAGAGACAAGATACATTCATCAAGAATCATAAGGTACAACACTTAATGATAGTCATAGGGTACAAATAAGCAATCAGGAA
>JAPKID020007643.1:0-10187 GCA_026931265.2 Tropidonophis doriae
AGAAGATCTTGGCAGGTGATCTTTTACACTTATCTTTTATTTTATTTTATTTTATTTTAATTTTATTTATTTTGTCGAACATGTACAAGATAACAGGTATAAGTATAAACATCGACATGAACAAGGAAATGAGTATAAATGAATGGGGACAGTAGGACAAGGATAGTGGCCACCACCCCCTTTACAGACCTCTTAGGAATGGGGATGAGGTCCATGGTAGACAGTTTAAGGTTGAAGCTGTGGGGGTTTGAGGCTGTAACAACAGAGTCAGGTAGAGCATTCCAGGCATTGACCACACTGTTGCTGAAGTCATATTTTCTGCAATTGAGTTTGGAGTGGTTTACCTTGAGTTTGTATCTATTGTTTGACCTTGTATTATTGGGGTTGAAGCTGAAGTAATTGTTGACAGGTAGGACATTGTAGCAGATAATTTTGTGTACTATGCTTAGGTCAGACTGTAGGCGGCATAGTTCCAGGTGGTCCAAGCCCAAAATTCCGAGCCTGGTGGAGTAAGGGATTCTATTGTGGGTAGAGGAATAGAGTACTTTTCTTGTGAAGTACCTCTGGAATCATTCAATTGCATTAATGTCCAATATACAGTGTGGATTTCAGGCAGACAAGCTGTATTCAAAAATTGGTCTGGCAAAGGTTTTGTATGCCTGAGTTTGCAGTAATGTTACAGGAGAAGAATCTTCACAAGATTAGGCTAACAACTCTTAATGCCTTTTTGGCAATGCTGTCATTTAAATATAAACCAATTACTCCACAGCGTATACTTATTATGTGCCATCAAGTTGTTTTTGACTCCTAGCCACCACATACATATTATCTGAGATGATCTATCCCTAACCTATACTTTCAAGTCTCCTCTGCTACTACTGAGTCCATTCAACTTGCTGCAGGTAGTCACCTTTTGTCTTTGAGAATAAGGTGGAGGCCCTTGGAGAGCTGTATGTGATAAAATTTCATTTTAATGTTTGCCAATTAGTGTACATTCGAAGTGACAATAAAGTTATTCTAAGTTCTAAGTTCTTCCCTTCTAACTTTCCCAGTATTAGAGCCTATTTCAGGGACTCTTTGGCCAATATATCTGAAGCTGGATATAATCTGAGCCTGATCATTTGTGCCTCAAGTGAGATTCTTTAATAACCTATTGGTTTGTTTTCTAGGTTGTCCAGAATATTTTCAACAGTCTTCTCCCACATAAAAGTCCAGCACCGTCAACAGTCTTTCTATCTTCCTCCTTTAAAATCCACCTTTGTTTACATAGAATGTCATAGAATAGGAGATACCATGGCCCACATGATTTTGGTCTTTGTAGGTATAGAAAAGCCATGGCTGAGTGCTAGCCTATGATATATTTCTTCTCCATAGCTATATAGTAATTGTAATTCTGTTAAATGATAGATATAATGCATCAAATGCTCTATTTCAAAGGACTCTATAAACGATGTAAAAAGGCAAAAAGTGACACAAGACAATGTAGATCAATTTCAAATTGTACTTGACCGTAACATTAATTATCAAATACATTCTGTATTAGTACTTTGAGCATAAAATGATCATATGAAAGGATTGTTTGGGACAACTGATTGATATAATTTAGTCACTGATCTGCACTGAAGCCAAGAACTGTTATATATGTGTGTGTGTGTGTGTGTGTGTGTGTGTAATTTCTTGACTATGAAAGTAACAGGTTTTTTCCCATGTGAACAGGTTTCCAGTGATTTATGCCTGATTGGTACAATCTGATAGGGCAGGCATGCTCTTTGCTCCCCTCAATTAAACAGTGACTTTCAGTACCTAGGAAATACACTTTAGCAATAGCAATAGCATTTAGGCTTATATACAGCCCCATAGTGCTTTATAGCATTCTCTGGGAAGTTTACAATGTTAAGCATTATTTGCATATTGCCCCCAACAATCTCATTTTACTAACCTTGGAAGAATGGAAAATTGAGTCAAACTTGAGACCAGCCAGGATTGAACTCTAGGCTGCGAGCAGAGTTTGCCTGCAATACTGCACCTTAACCACTGTACCACCAGGCTCCTCCTCCACCTTCTGTATAATATGGTATGCTCTCTCCCCCAAGACCCATATGGTTCTATTCTAATGGTAGAAGGCCTCGAAAACCTGGGGTAAGATGTATCGAACTCCCTTGTTTGTGGTGTTCTACATTTTGTGATGTTGTCTGGCCCTCTTGCAATTACTTTGTAACTGTTCATCTAATTTAGTTTAGTCTAATTTATTGTATTTTGTTGTCATGTTGCTCTTTATTTTTATAATCTGCTCAAAGTCTGTTAGTTGGGTATCAATAAAACTGAATAAAATAACATTTATATATTATACTTATATGAGAAATGTCTTGACATTTGGAACAATTAATCAGTGGAGTAGCTTGCCTTCAGAAGTTATGGGTGCTCCATCACTGGAGGTTTTTAAGAAGAGATTGGACAGTCATTTGTATGAAATCATACAAAGTTGCTTGATCAGGGGGTTGCCCTAGAAGACCTCCAAGTTTCCTTGTCTGTTATTCTGTTATATCTGTCACTGTGGTGAGCTTCCCCATGTTTATGCTTCTTACATGCCATGTTCCATGTAATTTTGTCTTTTCAGCTTCACATTTTCTTTTCCTACAGATATGTAGGATTCCTACAGATTCCTTCTTTTCCTTTTCCAACAGATATGTCAGTATCTGACTCCAGTATTTTCCTACATTGCTTTTGTCCAACACAGATGCCTGCTTGCTTTTACTGGGCAACTGGAATGACCTTCACAGCTTGGGTGACCCTACCGAAGTTAAATACTTCTGGTATGCATTCCCAGCATTCTCTGCTCATCCAGACTCTCTCCCCTGCCAAGTTGAGGCAGCACAGCAGGGTGTTGGGTGGTAGAGTGTGTGGACAAAATAAAGTAGAATACAATAAAAACCAAATACATAATAACAATCACACATTGCAGCACTTGGATTCCAAAGGCATTTTGGAAAAGCCAAGTTTTTGTAAGTTTCCAGAAGAGGTGTGAAATTGGAGCCACCCTCACTTCAGGGAGCACGTTTTTCCAAAGGAGAAAATATCCCAGACAGGGACATCCAGTTTTGATCTTTCCTTATTGTACATATTGATAAATGAGTCTTCAACTAATATTTTCTTTTTTGAAATTGGGACAGCAGAGTGTTTCTGAGATAGTTAGTCTTGTAAACTTCCAGGCTTTAAGACTTATGGAGCATTATGGCCAATGGCCAATACTGTTCCCACAGCAGCAGTGTTGTATGGCCTTAGAAATTATCCAATAAATACAAGGACTTTTGTATTTTGCATCAGTTGAAGGACAGTCTCTTGTAAAGTGAATTACAGTAGAGGAAGAGAGGGCTTTTAAGAGATCAGCAGGGTCAACGACATCTCTATCTAACTTGAATTCTCTGAGCAATTTTCTATCCATTCAGACAATGACAGCTTTCAAATCAATGGTCAGGATAATACTACATCTTTCATTAGATTCAAATAAGAAATACAGGTAGCCCTCAGTTAAGGAGATGCTTTTAACTGAAGTTAGAATGGCACTGAAGTTAGAATGGCAAACCTATGGCCAGTCCTCAAAGCTGGGGGTCACCTTAACATCCCTGAGGTCACATGATTTATGATTTGGGTACTTGGCAACTGGTGCACAATTACAAAGGTTGAAGTCCTGCAAGTCATGTGTTTGGCATTTGCAACCTTCCCTGCCAGCTTCTAACAAACAAAGTTGCAAGGCCCAGACATGTGATGTTGTGCATAATGACCATGTGTAATTTGCTTAATGACTACAATCAGAACTGTTGTTGCAAGTCAGAGTAATCATGGGATTTTTATTTTATTTTATGACTATATTGCTTAATGACAGATTTCCTATGCCCAATTATGATTATCAACCAAGGTCTATCTGTACGTAATAGGATATCATCATCAGATGGGCTCTGTCAACACCTTTGTAAATTTTTTTGAACAGGACATGGTAGAGGACTAAACCTTGGTTTCTCCTATAATGCACCACCTTGATCTCTTGCCCCTATAATTACTGACTGGATTTGCCCATTCAGGAAGGAGTAGAACCATTGTAATATCATGTCTCCCAACCTTCACAAACAGTCCCAGAAGGTAATACAGTATGATCAAGAGCTTCCAAAAGATGGATGATTTTAATCAATTTCAGTGTAATTTTAGAACAATGACAATAAAGATTATTATTATTATGAGGATAGCTGTTGTCAGGGTTCCAAGTAATACACCCATAGCAAACAAGTCTCCACCAGAATTCTTCCACAGGTCATTCATGAGTATGACCAAAACAATTTCTATTCCATGCCCATATATATTTCATTCCATCTACATTGCCATGTCCATATATAATCTTTTAGAGTGGTTTGTAAGTGATGTCCCACCACCTTTTCTTCAACCAACAGCAATGAATCTGATAAGAAGATCAATGGGCATCTCCTTCGTGGTTTCTGAGTGTCCCTACTCCCTCCTCAATTGCTGTGGTGCTGACTGTAACTTATATGTAACATCAGATTTCCTTCCTGACATTTTAACCAGCCAAAATGACAAAGGTCAGGTCCACAAGTGGCAAAGCTAAAAACCTTGTCTACTTCTTCTGCATGCACAGGATCAAAGACATCACAGGATGCTACCTCTGACATCTCAGTGGATCTTGTCTATCCAGCTGCCAAAGTGACTGCAAGCAATTTGATCCATAAAAGGATCAGCCAGTTAATCACAACTTGCCATCTAGACTACCTCTTCCAAGTAGGGAGTGCACCTCTAAATGGTGCAGTTGGTTGGCTTTCCTCAGCTGCAATAGCAGTAATTTTGCTTTGCTGCCACAAAGTTGGCTTCAATTTGAGCTCATGCTCACATCTAATCATGCATGCTTCTTATCCTCTACCAACAATGCCCCCAGCATCTCTTTACCCTCTTGATCATCCAGAACTCCTCAGAGATTTGGCAGAAACAGAGAAGATGCTCAGGAGCAATCTTTTCTAGTGCAACCTTTGCTTCTTATTCCAGAAGCTAACAAAGTATTCAACTGAACAGCTCTTTTGTTGGCAGCCTGTCAATTACATACCGTCAGTTCCAGTTATTTAAATTAATCCCCGCCTCTGGGGATTTTATGTCTCACACACACACACACACACACACACACACACACACACACACACACCTAACAATATAGCAAGATCCTGCAATTCATTGGGTCAGAAATGTGAACGTAGCCAGCTTGTTGTGCTTCTAGATATGAGGAATCAAATAAAATGTTTGTGATTGAAATGTCGGAATGTAAAATATGAATATTCATATAGGACTGGTTTGCAGGTAACATGGATCCTGGAGTGTCTATTTAACAAAGGTTTTTTTAATTTAAGAAGTGCATTTAAATTATTTCAGTTGCTAAAATAGGTAAGAAGAAAAGAGGATCTAATCTCTGACCCTATTGGCCAAGTTCTGGAAAGCCATCTGCGTTCCTCTTTTTGTGTCTTCTCTATATACATGTATTACCTATTTATATAAAAGTGAATGTGTGTGTGTAGGTTCCAGCATAACTCTGGAACGCCTTGAGCAATTTCAACCAAATTTGGTACACAGATGACTTATCCTTTGGATAAAAATATTGTGGGAGTAAGACATCCCTAAAATCTCTTGTGTGTGTGTGTTCTGTTAAGATACAGCCTGTTGTGCCGTACATGGCTTCTACTGTACTACCGCAAAATGGTTTCTACTGTGCAGGGCAGTGGAGTTGCCATGGAAACAGCTTCACAGCACTCCACAAGGGGGCTCCCTCTGGTAAAGGAGAAAATCCAACATTAGAAATTACGTTTGGTCCGGACATTCCCCCCCCTATAAATAAATACCCAGGCAACGTCAGGTTATTGGCTAGTTATTTATAATAAACAGTTTACATGCATTAAACAATCACTGGTCTAGCTGTCTCCCGCAGTGCTTTCCTTCCCATTTATGCAAAAATACGTGAATGTATTCTTTTAAAAAAGAATAAATTATTATTCTTTTAAAAAAAGGCAAGTAAACTTTGCCATCTGCACTATTTATATCCAACAGATAAAGCTGTTCCCATCATAGAGGGTATCCCACGTGTACAGCCGGAACTACTGGATGGAGCAACGTAAAACAAAGAGAAGGAATGACTACTTTATTTCTACTGTTTTATTTGATAAGATTCTCCATCTTTCCACATCAGTGAATATTCAGGGCAGCTAATATAATTTAAAGAAATTACCCAAAGTACTAAAAACATTGACAATATTTTACAATTACAAGAGTGACAAAAATATTTAGCAAAAGAGTTTCTAAGTTTGTTCCAACTGTTGTAAATGTACAATGATTGTGAAACACCAAAATGGTGATAGTATAACTATGGGACACCACAACAGTCATGAAGGGAGGGATTGATCACGAAGCTGCTTTTTTAATACACTGATGTAACTTTGAATGGTTGCTAACCAAGGCAGTTGGTTAACTCAACTCAGAGGGTTCCTGAAGAGGATTATATATGTATCCAAAGCTCCTTCCACACAAACAACACTAGCAATAGCACTTAGAGACTTATACACTGCTTTACAGTGCTTTAACAGCCCTCTCCAAATAGTTTACAGAGTCAGCACATTGCCCCCAACAATTTTACCCACCTTGGAAGGATGGAAGGCTGAGTCAACCTTGAGCCTGGTGAGATTTGAACAACCTAATTGCAGGCAGCCGGCAGTCAGAGAAGTAGCCTGCACCACCAAAATATTTTCCTTTAGAAAATATCTAAAGGATATGTTCATGGTTGGTAAAATGAAATGTGAGTTTTCTGGGTCTTTTGGAGGAGAATCTTACAGAGTTACTGGGAGTATATTGTGTATCAAATATTAACCACTACTGTAGTTTTTCTGTTGGAAAAATGAGTTATTCTCACAGCACAAAATGTAAACTTCATTTAATGTAACGGGAAAGAACTGTGTTACTAAGGATGATGTTCATCAAGGCAAAATAGACAAACAGTTGAACATATTTGAAGGAACCACCAGTTTGATTTTAGGATTTCATACAAGTGTTTGATTAATAATTTCTAAGCATACTGTCTCTGTACTTAGCATACTGTCTGTGAATTTAAATACCTAACATATCTAAAGATACTCCACACTATTACTACCAAGTATAAGATACGAATCACCATATTTTTGAAGTATAAGATGCACCCTTTTCCCTCAAAAAAGAGGCCAAAAATCTGGGTGCATCTTATACACTGAATTCAGTATTTTTTGCTTCCTGAAACTCCGGCCCTTCACCAAAATGGCCGTGTATAGCTTTGAGAAGGCTTTCAGAGAGCTCCTGGGGGCTGGGGAGGGCAGAAATGAACAAAAAATGGTCTGTTTTTTGTCCCCCCCACCCCCGCAGCACTCTATAAGCTATCCATGCTGTTTTTGGATGAAAAATGTCTTTTTTTGTTCGTTTTGGGGCTCTCCCCACCCCGAGGAGTACTCTACAAGCTTCCTAAGTGCTATTTATGCCCCTTTTTTTTGAAAAAAAAATGGGCCCATTTTTGTGAAAAATGGGCCCATTTTTGGAATGTTTGCAGAGTGCAAAAACGTTTTAAAAAAAATTTCCTCTTCAAAACCTTACTGCGTCTTATACTCCGATGCGTCTTATACTCTGAAAAATATGGTAAAATTTCAACAGGCATATATTCTAATAATAAAGAATATTTAAAGCAAATCAGAGTAATATTTAAAGGAAATTTGATGACTCAAAATGGCTTAATTTCCACGGAAAAACATTGACCTATTGCAAATGGGATATCCAGTTAATTCTTTTGTTTTGTGCTGAAAGAAATAATTTTACCATGTTATAAAATAGAAATGGCTTAGGACAAAAATATCTGAGTGCATTCTAGTGGAGATCCTACAGGAATGCAACTCATCTGATCGAAACATAATTAGGAAAAACAAAATGCGTAATTTTAAACCAGTTCCCTAATAACCTATAAAACATCAGTATCCTACATTTTGACTGGCAAGACATATTCTTTTATTTGAGAAATTGCAAACCAGTTTTATTATCCTGAAGAAGACTGTCAAATGGTAAAATAGGGAAGCTTGCTTTTCTATATGAGATGGGAGAATAATAAATGAAAGACTACGAAAAACGATTAAGAAACATCTGTAGCCAAACTTCCTTATAATGCACACTGGGATTCACCCCAAATAAGGAAGAAAATTTCTAAAAACTAGCAGAAACATTTGTGTTTCTTTACTTAAAACTTAACTGTCCTCTTTGGTTGAGTATATGCAGCCAGCCACATGCAAATCTGAAATTAATCAGATCTGAAAAATGCAAAACATCTAGGTGGGATATTATACTACTCTCTTTATGAACACAAGATAATTTATATTAAGGTTTTCATTCTAAACACGGCTTAAGTATAGAGCCCAGTTTTGAAATTGAAGATTTCTTCTTATTTAACTAGATTATAAATCTACTTGTTTGATGTTAGATCTGACAAGTGCAATTATAACTTCAAAGTATATGCTTTTAAGGAGGAAAGGAAATGAATCCTTCAATAAATAAATAAATAAATATATATATATATAAATATAAATTACGATTGCTTTTCAGGCATTAGTATATGAATTGTTCAACCTCTCCTTACTATTAAATGAGGGAGAATAAATCAGATGGGGATGACTATAAACTGGTAACTTAGTAAAATTTAATTCATGAGAAAACAGTTGCCTGCCCTATAACTTATGACCATCAATAAAGTTAAGACTGTCATCATTAAATGTGAATATTGGCTTCATTTCACTGCATGGGTTAAAAACACTTTCTAAGAAAACAGTTCCTCTTCTATTCTAGGTATGAATTGGAAGGATGAAAACATCTGTGTTAGACCTTCCTACTGAAAGGACTCGTCTTATTTTGGTAAACTTAGCTCAGGACACACTGGAGAGGAACATTAGCTTAAAATGATTCCAGAACATGGATATTAAATATTAGTATTTCTGTCAATTTTTAAAGAACCATCTCCAGAAAAAAACTGAATTATTCTGATGCTCAGGAATAGTTTTCATGAATTATATATTAGCATTTGAATTTTGTCAGCAAGGCATTTTAATATTTGAAAGATCCTCTCTTATTAACTGTTGAGATAGTTGAGATAGTATTAATTTTCCTGCTTTTTTTACTTAGGCAAAAATAATCTTTAAAACCTTTAGAAAGACAAGGAAGAGCTTGGCAGTAAATCCAATATTTTCATGTATCCATAAAAACCCTCAACATAAGGGTCTAAAATTTTAAAAACTAATTTAAATATCTGGCTCTTTATATTTTTTAAAAGGAGAATCTACTTGTCTTTCACATTGTTAAGACCTGTACTTTAAACACACATGCAATATTGTACGTACACACACACACACACACACACACACACACACACACACACACACACACAGATAACACATATAAAATAAACACACAACATGACCTCAGTTTCCATATCCAAATAGTGTGTTGGCACCTGTATGCTTTTCACCTTGATAGATTTAAAACTGGCCTACACCTAGAATGTCAATCCATCTGGGACAGAGCAAAGGGTGAACGAACACACACACACACACACACACACACACACACACACACACACACACACTGCAGAGCATACAGATCTGATGCACACATAATTCCTTGCACCAGAGGACTTTCCCATCCTGCTGATAGTTTCACATAGGTTCATTTCAACTATGCTATGTAATCTCTTTGAATGGCAAAACCCATGGGATGTCCATATTATCTTTTTTTCAGGCTGATTAATCTCTCCAGTACCCAGAGCTGACTGGAACATCAACCTAATCCTTCTAAATGTTAAAAGAAGAAAAATTCTGACACTTTGTATGAAATGGCGTAACTCAAAAAGCACAACAAAAGTTAGAAAGATGATGGTGTGACTTATAAGAAAGTGCTTCTCAAGAGAAATAAAAGAAAATCCATGGCAAGGAACAACAGCAGTTTCATGTGCCTTAATATATGGATCTCTACTGTACTTATTTGAGATTCTTTGGAAAGGGTCATTCAGTTCCAAAACAAGCACAATTTTCCCCTCTGTTTTCTTGGAAGACCCAGTTTATCATCTTTAATTCATGAAAAGCTACCTCAGA
>JAPKID020007644.1:0-10186 GCA_026931265.2 Tropidonophis doriae
ATGCCAGAGTTCCTGAGCCAATATTTTGGGTGCTAAGCAAGAGCGTTGGTAAGTGAGTTTCACCAAATTTTACAAGTTGGCCATGCCCACACAGTCACATGACTGCCAAGCCACTCCCACTCAGTCACATGGCTGGCAAGCCACTTCCATCTGGTCCCATGGCCAGCAAACTACTCCTACCCAGTCACATGGCTGGCAAGCCACTCCCACAAAGCAGGCCACACGTACAGAAGAGGTTCTAAAAAAGGTTGAAACCCACCACTGCATGGAATGCTTAGCCAGCTTGATTCTGCATTCCTATTTCAAAGGAATGATTATACTATATGGTGCTAACAGCAACATTCAGCACAGCAAATTTTCAAAATATGCTTTTATCTCTGTATTCAAAACGATAAATAAAAACATAGATTTCCAACACTGGCAGGTTGGAAATCAAACTGGTCTTAAATACTGTGTTTCCCCAAAAACAAGACAGGGTATTATTTAAGCAAGGTAGAAAAACAGAATAGACAGCAGCAGCAACTCTAGCATTGCTAGCAAATGCTACTGCTGATATAGACATGAGTAAAGACATGAGTAAAGTATAGACATGAGTAAAGGGATGCAGTGGCTCAGTGGCTAAGAGGCTGAGCTTGTTGATCAGAAAGGTCAGCATTTCAGCAGTTTGAATCCCTAGCACCACGTAATGATGTAAGCTCCCATTACTTGCCCCAGCTTCTGCCAACCTAGCAGTTTGAAAGCACAAGTAGAAAATAAGGGACCACCTTTGGTGGGAAGGTAACAGCATTCTGTGCACCTTTGGCATATAGTCATGCCAGCCGCAGGACCACGGAGATGTCTTCTGGCTCTTCAACTTTGGAACAGAGATGAGCACTGCCCTCTAGAGTCGGGAATGAATAGTGCATATGTGCGAGGGGAACCTTTACCCTTTAAAGACATAGAGCAAGTAGAACGTAAATCCTATGAAGGTAAACCTTCTACCTAGGTGTCATAATCAGACTTCATCCCATAGGTAGGAATATACACCATAGTCATTCTCACAAAACACAAAGAATCACAAATGAATACAATTTTAAAGAAATAGGGAGCCATAACCAAAGAATTTCAGAAACTGCTGTGGTTAGTCCACTTGTGTTCCATTTTCCTTCCCACCTTAACAGACCGCTAGCCCCCTCCTTTGAGCAAGCTAGATCTCCACCTGCTTCTTGTTAGTCAAATTGTCAAATTTACTATCATGTTGATTTTCATTATCTGTGTGAGAAGACAATGAAATCCTCACCACTAGACAATGGGTTCAATGCACAGCAGCAATTGAAAATACTCTCCAACTCCCAAGATGTAAGACATTAGATAAATAACAAAACCTAAAGAAATCCCCCCACCCACACACACACACAAATTACCCTGGATTTGAGTTATCAAGCAAAAATGACCAAACTAGTAGTTGGGGCAGCCAATTGTTTCAATCGCATGAAGGGTAATAAATACAATGCTCTAGGAGGGGGAAAATGTAAGTTGATAAACCATCCAGTCTTGTGGAGCCTTTGTTAGGAAGCAATCCTACTATGTTTGGGTTGCATTTATGTTTACTGACAAAGAAATAAAGGGAGACTAGTACAGATCTATTTAGATCTGTTACAAGTTATTTAGCTCTCATCAGCTAGCCATATCCTTCTGGGATTCGAACAGAAGATTATGGTTAGCTGATGAAAGCTAAATAGCTTGAAATAGACCTGTACTAGTCTCCCTTTATTGCTTTGTCAGTAAACATACATTCAACACAAAAAATAGTTTGTCATGAAAGCGACTGCCTGCGAAGGCTCCTGGATTGGGGCTGAAAGGTGAAAGCAGGAGCATTATGCTCCACCCTATAATCGGGTAGACCAGGTTGCCCTGATAGAACCATCCCACCTGAAAAAACTCCCAGTTCTACTATGTCCACCATTTGAATTTCCAAAAATGACATAGCGTCAAGGTCTTCAACAACGCTTGATTGAAACACTTGAAAAATCAGAACAGCAGATATACTAGTACTGCTTGCCAATACAAAAATAGATGTTGTTTTGCTGGGTTAGTTGTGAATTGTTTCAGATAAGAGGGATGTGACAATTGACAAATCTAGTAGGCTCTGATTTTTATCAGCTGTCTAGTAGTACTGTTTTTTTTGTACTAGCTTGCTAATCAGTCTTGATGAATGTGCCTCTATCTGCTGATGCATATCTTATTTTGTTGATTGCTACTCTTGAGTTCCCTTTCCAAATTACTGTCCTGAAAGCTCTACTTCCCATGGCAGCTAACTAAATGACATTAAACCAAATCTAAAATTTCAGTTGAAAGGTATGTTACATGTATTTCTTCAGTCTTTCCACCTAACAGTAACTCCATGAGATACACTATGGTGAGACACAATGACTGGCCTACAGTCATCTAAGAGTTCATGTGTGAAGATGGACTTGAAACGCTGTCTCCTCAGCTAGTTCAATATGCCAAGCAATACATTCTGCTGGCTTTGAGAAAGGAATAGGTCAAATCTACTGTTCTGTGCTTGGTATTTCACATCAGCTGGTCCACATTCTAATGTGTATTGCTTATCAACTCTGCCTTTCTTCTGGCAATGTCTCCTTATTCTTTGCTGTTATACATTAGAGTAAGCCAACTCAAAGATCATATGTCAATGCAAGGGAATGCAAAAAACAAAAAAAGACTAGCTACATTAAGTTCATGAGATATATATATTGGCTAATTTAAGAATGGTTGAAGTCATACCTCATGCTACTCCATAATGTGGTTGGTTTGCTTCTTTGGTTTAATTAAATGTGTCATCACCCTAATTTTTAAATTGTGATTGTAAAAAATTGTGATTGTAAAAATCACCAAATCATTGACCAAAAGATGGCAGCAACCAGACTTTTGTCAAAAGAAGACATCAAGACAAAGCATTACTCACTGTGCAAACACAGCTTTTAATTGAAAAATAATATATTTACTAAAATGGAATACACTAATGTCCTTAATGGGTTCGTGCATAGAGAATTTTGGGTATTACTTTCACTTATATATTTTTACTGAAATTCTATAGAAAAGGTCATCCTGAAGGTATTTTCTTTCTAATCCCTCAAAAGTATTGTCAAGGATTACATTTTTACCCAGTTCACATTTTGACATTTTGTTAGAAGCAGGTAGTTGTGAGATTGATGCTTTCCCTAAGACAAAGTGAATTGGAAAGATTGCCACATAAGATGCTATTGGCCCTTGGACAATTGGCACTTCCTTTGTACTTTCGTTATTTGGATGGTTAACCTTATATGACCTCATCTTCTTCCAGAGAGAACTGTGTCTGCTATATCTCTCTATGTATAATAGTATAAAACAATTAAAAATATTTATGGTGTATAAGAGCTGATTCTGGGGATAACTTTCAAGGCATGGCTGCATTTAAACCTCATATTATAAACCTAATTCTATATTATAATGAAGTAGATTCTTTGTTTTGTTTTGTTGTATTCAACTTAGATTTGAAATGGCATTTGAGATGTCAGATCTGTTTTTCTGCTGACCTTTTGCCAAGATGAGTCATATCTCCCTACCCAGTTATTATCTAATAAGGAAAGCACTTAAGTTCATGAACTGGGAAGCATATCAGGAAAACATGATATTCAGAAAGCAGCCTGAATTTCTGAGAGGACCAAATAAGAAAAAAAGTCAAATTCAACTATAAAAACCACAAACCACTATATAGAGCATGTCAAGCAGTACACCTTTCTTGAATATCCCATGGCATCTTGCCCATTAGTATTTATCATTCTGTGCCATAATTTTATGGCATAGCACTGTGGTTGCCATATTGTTGTTATTGTTGGCACAGCTTTATGTGTTATCATAAATTATTTAATCATACCTTATTGAATAAACCACACTATTGATTTTAACGGTGTGTTATGGAATACCAAAATACATATTATTGAACAGTTGTCTAAAGTCAGAAAATACTACTTTCAGTATAGTATGGGATCAGTATCCTACTGATCAAACAAAGGGTGCTTGAAGAAACTTAGAGAAGAGCATTCCTAGCAGCAGAAATAGTTTGAATCTATTATCTAAAGAGCTAGTGTGTTCTTTGCTCTATGCTTTCAAGCAAAGGCCCTGGGCAGCTATTGTCAGGAAGTTTACATTTAACCCCATAGTAAGCAGCGGATTAGAATTGACAGTTTGAAATGACTTATAATAAATCGTAAACTGTAGTATATTTTATTTCACTGGTATTAAATTTTATTTTACCAAATAAAAGATGGGGTAGAAAGGAGCAGAAAGTACAGAAAAGGTGGGATCAGTGGTGGGTTCAGACAGGTTCAGCTAAACTGGTAGTAGTTTGGCACCTGGATTGCTGGAACTAGCACATAAGGCACCACCTGGAGAACTGTTTCAGGGGCATGGCAGGCCTGGGTCACTGCTGGTTCTAGCGACCCAGGTGCCAAACCAGGTGTCATCTTGTTTATTGGTTCTGCGTACTTGCAGAACAATTTTAATTGTACTGCGCATACGCGCACACAAGCAACCCGGCAGTGGCCGGAACCCACTCCTGAGTGGAATCTGCTAATGGTCCATCAACTCCCTCCAGTGTAATAGTCCCCAATTGGGCCCCAAAGTCAATCTCACCTCAGGGGGCAAGATACTCCAATCAGATGGGGCCATGACAGAGAAGGCTGTCCTTCTGGATTCTACCAGTCAGAATTCCCTGACTCAGTTTTCCTTCACTGCCAGCACATGTGGAGCAGACCAATTGTATTAGGGTAGGACAGTTCTTCAAGTAACTTGGATTCATGCCATGTAGTGCTTTAAAGGTGATAGTGAACACCTTTGCCACCTGGAAGCAAACTGGCATCCAGTGCAGCTCATGGAAGACCAGTGCAATATAGGTCATTCTAAAGGTCCCAAAGTCATTGCACTCTGCATCAGTTGTAGCTTTTGAATGCTCTTCAAGGTAGCACTGTGTAAAGTATATTAGAACCAATGTGATGCAATGGCTAGAATGCAGTACTGCAGGCTACTTCAGCTGACTTGCTAGCTGCAGTTTGGCAGTTCAAATCTCACCAGGCTCAAGGTTGACTCAATCTTCCATCCTTCTAAGGTGGGTAAAATGAGGGCCCAGATTGTTGGGGGCAATATGCTGACTCTGTAAACTACTTGGAGAGGACTGAAAAAGCACCATAAAGTAGTATATAAGTCTAAGTGCTGTTGCCATTGCTATTAGTTCAAACGTGATGACCAGGGCTTCAGTATTGGGATTGAAAGGAAGTGTCCCATTAATAAAACTTTGAATTTCCCAAATACTGGCTTCAAAAGAAGTTTTTCCTCAGGACTCTCTTCTTATTATCACTTCATACCCCATTTCATGCAATTTGGATTTTAAAATGCCAAAATAATTATAGATCCTTGAAAACTGCATTTTAGATTGATTTTTAATGGGAAAAGTACCAAGGGTTGTGGAAACTTTCAGTAGGTCAGCAGTTCAAGTTGTGAATAGAAATTACTCCTTTTATTGTGGAATTCAAGAGAACTTGGAATTCAGGGTAGACAAGTGACTTTGCATGTAAAACAGGCCTCTATTTACTTTAAATTATTTTTGACATGCCAGCACATTAATTAAGAGAAAAATGAAATAAATGAACAACCCCTTGCAGGCACATGGGTTAACAGTTAAGAATGCCACAGTTCTAATTATCATCTCAGCCTTAACAAACCAGTGCTTGGAGGTGAAGGTTGAAATCTGTGAACAATTTAGATGAAGGTCAATTAAAAGGCAATACAAGGACAGAATAGATTATTTTTAAAAATGCTTTTGGCCATGCTGTGCAAAATTGTGCCAAGAAACCGAACTGATTGAATAATGTTATTGAACTTAATATATGGCATAAATGATTAAAAATCCCTTCTGATTTTGGCTCTACAGTTATCAGAATCCATTATATTTTTGTATTAAGTCAACTTGCATAGCATAGCAAGTTGACTCTCACAACTGGAAAAGGCAGCTCCATGGAATTATTTATTTTATTCAAATTCATGCACCTTTCTGATCCATTCTAACTTTTCATCAAGGTGCTGTGATGCTTTCTAAAGAAATTTTACCAAAATAGATGTAAATGCTAATTAAATTAAAGAGAAATTGCAAACACTGGCATGCTGATTTCAGGGCGCAGCATTGCTAAGTGGTTTAGTCTCCATTTGCTTCCTCTGTTCCAAATAAAAACAGAAATATTTTAAAAACAGCAATTAAAAAAAAATTCCTAAAAAAGCCTCTTCAAAATATTTTCTGTACTATATTGTAAGCAAGTAATAATGGAGCCATAATTTCTTCATCCAAGTATTTGTTCATATTTTCTCTTTCGATGCCATTATAGGGTCTTAGACCAACAATATTCATGACATCATAGTCATGAACAAGACATAGTACAAAAATCTAAGGAACATTTGCTAACGCTACAGATTCCCTTTAAGCCAGGGTTGTCAAATTCCTGTCGTCATGGCATAGTCACGTGATGTATCGTGACTTTTCCCCTCTTTGCTACCGGGCATGGGTGTGGCTAACACGTAATGCATCCGATGTGGGCTGCAAGTTTGACAGCCTTGCTTTAAGATGAGCCCTACATTCACCCAGTTTCATGTTCAACCCCTCTACAAAATATCTTTTTCATCACATTCTGTAATTTGAGCAGGACATGTTTATTTGCAAAGTCCTGGTTCTAATCTTAGGCCAGTTCTGGTGCCTTTTAAGGAAGATGGCCGAATATTTACATTTCTCTGACCAGAGAAGGGGTGGGTTCTGGCCACTGCTCCTGGCTTGTTCAGGGACATGATGCTCGCGCTTTGCACATGTGTACGCTTTGCACGTGTGCACACCTGATGCATGCTACACGCTCTTGCACAGTACTAAAAAAACAAGATGGTGATGCTATGGCAGGTCTGAACCAGTAGGAACTGATCCAGAGGTGGACTCATGACAATCAAGAAAGCCAGACTATATTATCAATTGCAAAATACTAATATTCTGGTGCACAGTCTGAGATGGATATTAGGATACTGGTATCACTTTCTATGGAAGGTAGTTGTCAGAGAATGATGTTCATATGTGCGCAGAAAGTTTTTTTTTTAATGATTCTATACTACCGCCCCAGTTCTACACGTTTTAAATTATTTTAATCTGGTTTTATGGGTTGTTTTAATTTTTATAATTAGTACAGGGGATTATTTAATCTGGTTTTAGTATGTATATTTGTATTTTTATTGTTAATTTTACCTGTACACCGCCCCGAGTCCCTGTGGGGAGAGGGGGCGGTCTAGAAATGGAAATAAAATAAATAAATAAATAATTCGTGCCCCAGTCACTTCATGGCTTGAGTACTGCCATATGCTGTATATAGATCTGCTCTTGAAGACCAGCTGGAAGCTTCAGCTGATCCAGAATGTAGAGGCATAGGCAATGATGCCTCTATTTCAGCATGCCTCTATTTTGTGAGCTGCACTGATTTCCAGTTTGCTTCTGGCTGTGACTCAATCTACCTGTAAAGCTGTTCAGGGCACTGGCCTGATTACTTGGTGCACTGCTTGTCTCCCATGGCATTTGCCCAGTTGATTGTCCATGGAAATCCTCAGTCATTCAGGCCATGGTTGTCCCAAAGGTGCTTTTTCATAAGGCAACTGGACTCTTGTTTTTCCTTGGAGGTGTTTCACTTCTCTTCCAAGACGCTTCTTCAGTTCTGATTGAATGGTGGAGGGTGGAAGGATTTTTATTCCTTGCAGCCATCTGGTCGTTTCCTCTTATTTCTGTGAGTCCTTGAGGCTACTTGGAGGTTTATATGTGCCTTCAGGGTCACCTGAATAGTGCAAATGGGTATGGAACCTTCTTGGAACTGCTCAAAGGATTGTGTTGTAAACAGGAGAGAGGTGGCATCATATCCCTTCCCATGTAGATGATCTCTATGACCCCTCTTTCAAACCAGTAGTCTGAGGAGCTGATCTCATCTGGAAGAGCTGGCACACTACAGGTTCCTTCAATTGGGACTCTGGAAGCGCACCTTTGAAGATAATAGAATAGCAGAGTTGGAAGGGACCTTGAAGGTCTTCTAGTCCAACCCCCTGCTTAGGCAGGAAACCTGCACTTCAGACAAATGGCTATCCAGCATCTTCTTAAAAACTTCCAGTGTTGGAGCACCCACAACTTCTGGAGGCAAGTTGTTCCATTGATTAATTGTTCTGTCAAGAAACTTCTCCTCAGTTCTAAGTTGATTCTCTCCTTGATGAATTTCCACCCATTGCTTCTTGTCCTGCTTTAAGTTGTTTTGGAGAATAGCTTGACTCCCTCTTTGTGACAGCACCTCCCCTGAAAAACGATATTGTGCCTGACATCTGAATGGCCCCTGCTCTGCTTTTTTTTAGGAAGACACCATAATCACCTGGCTCTTCCCCAGGTTGTTGTTTTTTTTGGCAAGGCAGAGCAAGACCTCCTCAGTTCATTCAATCCATTCTATTGACATATTTGTATGTTTATTGGTTGTATTGATTTGATTGATGTAAGCTTCCCAGAGTTGTTGGCAGCCAGGCAGCATACAAGAGGAGATGATGATGATGATGATGATGATGATGATGATGATGATGATGATGATGATGATGATGGAGAAGGAGAAGAAATAATTATCAATGTCATCATGGAATTATAGAATCCGAGGGACCTTGTAGTTCTTCTCATCTCATCTCATCTTAGTCATCATGGATTGGTAGACAATCTCCAGAATCCAGGTATATTGGCTTTCATCTGAGCCTAAGAGGGAAAGTAAATTGTACTCCAGTGGAGAATACCAAATGGAGGTCTCTGTGGTGCCTTCGTACTCTCTGAGCTTGGATTTTTTTCTTGCAGACATTTCATCACCCAACTAGGTAGCATCATCAAAAGTCTGTGTTATAAGAACTACGGGACGCTCTCCCTGAAATCTAGGTCTGTTCTCCACCTTTGAAATTAAGCCACACTGAGATCCTTAGCAAAGCAGGTGTTGAGGCTAAAATCCCCAAAAAGATCTGGTTGCTACACTTTTTTTTTTAAAGAGCTTTTCATGTACAAAGCAGGTGAACGGCCTCTTCTTTCTTCCATCAAACCCATTTATTTTCATCACTCTGCAGTCCCTGCCCTCCAACTGAGACCCATTTCAGCCCTTTTCCTTCCGTAACGTTAATCGCCAGGTTCTAATATTGAATGTGAAAGATTTATATTTAAAGTGCTCTCTTAGGAGCATGATTGCAAAACCATGGCAATCCCGCCTCTTATTTGCACCCCTGCTCTTTTTTTATCTCCTCCCAGTGCTCACCTGTGCTTTTATTTGCCATTAACTTACAACCCTCTCCGACAATATTAAGTCTATTTCCAAACGAACCGATTGACAGAACGCGTGGATGAAGCTCCCCGAACCTCCGAATTTGGGAGCTGGGAGGGTTTTTGCTTGAAACCCGCTGCCTCTGCCACTTCTTCAAAAAAAATATGTCTTTGCAGCGGGGGCGTGTATGCCGAAGCACAAAGCACAATTAAAATACAGTTATATATTCTCCTAGTTATTAAAGCTTGCATTAACATGACATAAAGTTTTGTCTAGGGACTCCTTTGCTATGGCTCAGGGAGCGTTTCTGTGTGACAGTAATAGGCTCCAGTTAATATACTTGAATGATACTAGAATCGGCGGTTCTAAAGGCAGAACAAAAGAGGCTTATTTGAAGCTTGCATCACAAAGGTGGCATTATCGCTGCGAACAATCCGCTGAGATCGGGGCTTAATTATTGTATCTTGCGTTGCTTCAATATAATAAAGTGAGTTCAGGGGAACCATTCTCTCCCGACTCCCCCCTCCTCTCAGCAAGCCGGCAGCTTAATCTCTAATTGAAGAGCAAAACAATGAAGAAGCTCCCATTTCCCCAAATACCAGGGGCGTCTCCGGGATGTGGTCAAAAAAGTCAAAATGGCAGCTTCAGCGGTGTGATCAAAGGCCTGTTGGTTTAGGCATGTTTTAGGAACTGTGTATGTCTAGTTTAACAAAAAGAAGGACTAGGGGAGACATGATAGCAGTGTTTCAATATCTCAGGGGCTGCCCCAAAGAAGAGGGAGTCAAACTATTCTCCAAAGCACCTGAGGGCAGAACAAGAAGCAA
>JAPKID020007645.1:0-10186 GCA_026931265.2 Tropidonophis doriae
TTGATCCTTCATTCATTCTCTGAAGATGTGAAGCCATTCTCACATACTTTTTTGCAATGTCTATTTATTTTTCTGTGCAATCCACATTCAATGAGCATCTTCTCATTCTATATCGGTGTTTGACTTCATATATATTTTAAGCACCCCATTCCTGGTGCATTCAACTCACTTTTATATTTCTTTTGACATACCCAATTCTCACATCTGCGTGACAAATTGAGCAGGGTACAACCAACTTCTCGCACTTCTTTTGACAAGCATCCATTATTCACAACAGACCACATTCACTATCTTTTCATTGTATTTGTACACCTTAACGTTTCTTTTTCCAGTTTTGCATCTGTAGTGAAGAGTCTAATCAGACCAGTTCACCTACCTGTGGAGTTTTAGCTGTGCAACTGTAACATATAACTTGCAACCCTTCATTCCATTTTCATTATTAAGAACAACTACCTTGGTGTTTATTGCATTAATGTTCAGATAACTACCAGACCCCCAAATGGATAGTATAAAGCAGGACAGCTTTTTAATTATAGGGTATCCCTAAGCATTATGAACATGTCCTCCCTATTGAGTTAAGGATATGAAACAACTGAAGTAGTTCTTTGATGTTTCCTATTTATAAATGTAGCTATTGTTATTTGGTAAATAATAGTTACAGGACTGATCTTGTGAAAATTGGCCAAACCCCTATGCTTTATGATAGGACACACTAAACCTCACGGTGAATCTAACCAGCATGGTTGAAATCCTTCAAGTGAATTTGACTTCAACTCCCAATAGCCAGCATAAGCAATGCATTATGGGAGGTTTATACAGAGACAGGTGTAATTTGTGAATGTAAATACAGGTAAAGAAAAAATGTATAAGATCTTGTCCATGGTCACTTCTTATGACAATCATTATTGATGAACAAAATCCCTTCTCAGTACTTCTGATCTCATGGGACTGACATCCGTTTATATATAATCCTTCCAGATAATGGACATGTTGGAGGATAAAATTGATTAATTAGATGGGTATAATGAGCAGGATCGGCAGAGTACAGCTGTGGAGAAAGGATCAAGAATGGCATAAATCTTACTTGCTCAGAAAACAAAACACATGACTTCATTGTTATGCTTCTGCCCCTCTTAGAAAACACTTCCCCTTCCTTCTTCCCTTTCTTAATTGATAATAGGACCTCCTTGGTCACTTTATTTTGCAAGCCTTTTCCTTTAAAGGTGCCTTGCTTGCTTTGCCTGAGCTTCTGCCTTCTGACCCTCTCATTAAAAAGTCTGCTTTTCCCACTTTTTCCTTCCCTCCATCTCTCTTACAAGCAAGATGCTGACTTCTGAATAAACCTCTAAAAGCACAACATGCTAGTCAGGAGACACAAGAAGACATTACAAATTTCAGACCCAGAAAGTTCCTACTGAGAATTTCCCCAGGGTATAAAGACCAGATCCTTCAGCCATAGGTAAATTTCCTTCACCTCTGATGCAGCAAAAAGATAACCCTTCTCATCTGGGCAAAAGTATTCTGACAGGCCTCCAGAGGGCATCAAAGAGTAATGAATTCATTCTTTCTTTTGAACCAGTAGCTGCAAAGGCCTGCTTATGACCCGCCCCCCTCCCCCCCAATAGCGGCTTTTGTACCCTAGGCGATTTTTATGGCATTGTAATTCCATGTTTTTCTTAAAGGAGCAGACTGTCATTGCCAGCAGCCGTACTCACTGACTCCTGATAATTTGGACAATGGGTTGAGGTGGAGCTAGAAAAGTGAGTTAAATACTAGGGAAAGGGCTTCATCGTGTGTGTATGGGGTAAGTGGGGGTGAGATTAGCCTCAGATTGGAAAGTTTAAGAAGCTTGTAGTCTGCCGAATTTAGATGGTCACATCATGGTGAAGAACCTGTAATCCTCTACACACTATCTGTCCTTGATTCACTGTGAGGGCAGGAAAAATTATAAACCGTGCTATTTTTTGCCTTTGAAGATTATTAGGTTGGCTGATAAATAAAGCTTATCACTCCTATTTAGAAGCTTTCTGGGTGCAGGGACCTCTGTGGAGGAAATTCTTAGAAGGGATAGTACAAAAAATGCTAAAAGCCAACAATTTTCCCCCAAACAATCTCAGAATGGCTCATGATTGTCCTGACTGCAGTCCTTGTAGGACTGGCCAGGCCAGGGATGGGCAAACTTCAGCTCCCAGAATTCTCCAGCCAGCAAAGTTGCAAAGTTTGCCCACCCCTGGGCCAGGCCAATGTCTGTACCTTCCATCCAATCAAGGAGAGAGCACAGAAATTGGATCTTGAGCAGCAACATTGCCCTCTCTGCCTCTACCTTTTACTTTGCAGTCTTTGTTCTTAAGGAGGAAAAAAGCAAATGAAAAATCTCCACATGCGTTATGATGCTTTCAGAAGCAAGGGGGGTGATGGTGGAAGTGGAGAGTCATGGAATTGGTTCAACAATGGGCAAAGAGTTTGCCCATTTAACCCTGACTTCAAAATGGAAATGTTTTTATTTGAATTTCTAGGTAGCCAATCTGCCCAGAAATTCAGAAATAATATACTATATATAGAAATTGGAGCCAGAGCGTGGATTGCTGCAGCAGTATAAACAGTACCAAAGTCCCATGGAGCAGTGTCATAAATTATATCATTCCCCATCTTCTGAGCAAGTCGGAGGCTTAAGCTGTCCCCACCCATTAGACCAAGATGGAACCTGCTGTCAGGATCTATGTTGCACTCTTTGCGTAGCCTGTTAAGAAATCAAATCAAGGATTAGTATTTTTCCAAGCTTGTGCATCCTGGATATTTGTGTGGAAGCTAAAATGGTTTCTAAATACTGAGTTGCTCAGAGCATTTTTGGAAAGCTAATCTTCACAAGATCATATACCGGGCATGCTGTCCACTGGGGGAATAATATAATAGGAAGTTTTAGGAAATAAGTGAACTTATTTATACAGCAAGGATATTTCAATCCTCCTCTCTACGTCAGAGGAATTCACAATCGTACTGCATTGTCATGTTCTCAGTGTTGACACATTAATACGCACAGGTCTCTTTCATTATGTGCTGTCATAGTGAGGTAAAAGCTTCTGAGAGAATTTAGATCTACCTAAACACAGTAAAACACATTTGTCTCCTCAAGATTAAAGTATATGGAGTATGTCAGTATGAAATAGAAATCTCTGTAGATAATTGTGCTCTTAAAACAATCACAGCATACCAGCAAACTGTTAAAAAGGCCTGAAGAATCATTGGCCTTATCTCAGAGGCATCAAAAGCATCCCAACACACCATATTGATGTGTATTGATGTATATTTCTACTTTTCGTATAGTCAGAATCAAGCAATCTATGAAGTTTTACAGCTTGATTTTTGTACCATGAAAAATTGATTTCATGGTTTGAATAGTTATCTGAACACAAACAAGAATGCAGTGTGGGTGACATTGTGTATGTAGCGTTGTGTACTTGAAAGAGAAATCTAATTGCATAGTTGTGTAGTGTAGTTACTGTTTGAAATATACAACTCCTTTGAACTTTAGGGGTTTTCAGAACCATTGCTTTCTGTGGTGCTTGTTTTGTCTCGAGAACAAAACAGTTGAGCAAACTGAGGTAACAGGGTAAACGCTAACAAAGGTATCTTTAATATGGGCAGAGCTTTCCCAGTTCATGCAGAGCCACCAAGTAATGAACTGGTTAGGCTAAACTTTAAAAGATTAGTCTACATCTCTTAGTTGGTTGCCTCACAGTGACTTGCTTTTTTTAAAAAAAAAAGTGCAGATGCCAGCACATCTCTCTTTGTATGTGGCACCACTAATTTTCTTATTAGCAATTTTCATGTACTCCGTTCCATGTACATAAACAATTCAAGACTTTTCTGTATTATGATAGTTGCTGACAATACTGAATGAACTGTGTGTTCCTACAGGTGCATGTCAAATCGGTGGACTTTGTTCTTGAAAGACAAAAAGGAACCTTTTAAACACCAAATGTCTCTTTTTATCTATAAAGCCAATGTTAAAATTAAAAACTGGAGGGAAGATGTTTTGTTTCCGAGTAATCAACTATTCATATTATGCAGCTTATTGTCCTTGGTTAGTTCATTTGTTTAAATCAGTAGCTAAATTAGGCTGGGAGCTGTGCTTCAGCAGCAACGAAATGATTCCAGATTCTGTATCCTTGCTGTTTTCTGCTCCAATACTTATTCCACACAAGTAGTAGCATTTCTTGTCATGTTTAACTGCCTTGATTTGGAAGAGGTAGAAAGTAGCAGCAGCTACTAACCTAATACCTGAGACACAACCATTACATACTACATGTCTGGGCCAATGATCAAGACAAATCCCTTGTCTCCCTCAAGAGATTTTCCAGTATCATTCAACTGCTCAAGGTCATTTCTTGTCAGGCAAGTGCAATCCTTCAAAGCAGCCAGAAAATAAGTCCATGGCTCCCTGCTGCATAGTGCTCCACAACACAGAGACATTCTCATTCCAAAGGCACTAATGATCAAGATGACACAGCCAACTATCTCTGTCATGTTAGTTTTTGAACCACTGCCAACATACATACCGTGAGGTTGCTGAGGCTTATGACTGCTGCAGCAACTTCTATCTTGCATTGATGGATTGCAGTATCTGACTGACAAAGCAAAGAAAGAGGGCCCCAAGCTGCCTCCTGTAGCAAAGAAAATATTGTATATTCTTGTGAGATGCACCTCTCTCATTTGAAGTAGCTTGGAACAAGGAATCTTGAAAGAGGAAGACAAGGTGAAGTACTCCAATCTTATTTTCTAATCTCAATTGAAATTAATCGCAAATGGCTTTCTAAAAGACCATTTGTTTAAAAAGAATTCTCTTAATACTCAAAATATATGCATCATCACCACCACCAAAGATCTAAAGATTTAATCTGAGAATATCTTGATGAAAAGATTTCAGAAATATATTTTTCATCCCATAAATAATAGACTTGAGATTCCCAAGATGTTAAACACATTATTATGAACAAAGATGTTATAGCATCATCATGCTGATGCAGGGAATGGTAAACATTAATGGCATTATCACTTGTAAAAGACTATACTATGTACTTTCAAGGAAATAAGCCCCTTTAAGAACAGTGGAATTTACTACCTCGTAAATACACGAAGCCTGTGATGTTAAGCTTCAATCTACCTGGAAGTAAATCTTATTGAACTTCCTGGAAGTAAACCTACATAATAATTGCATCAATGTTTGCAGATAATTCAGGGGAAGTCTAGCATCGTGTACCTTCTCTATTTTAAAGATTAATCATTACACCTCCACAGCCTTTAACTGTTGTTAAAAGGAACAGGCACAATGGATTCGGTGGCAAAGTGAATTTTACAAAACTAGAATTAGCAAAGATCTCTGTTCCAAAACATCTTTATTGTACCAAGAAAAAGAAAACCCTTTATAAACAAGAGTGTTGAAATATACAGGTTAAGTTACTAGTCTTATTAACAAAATAAAGCTCTATCTATATGTACAGACTTTTTGAAACAAAACAAAAATAAAGCAGCAGCCAGTTGCTAGAGCACAGTGGAAAGGGTAGGATTATGAACAACTGAAGGAATAGGAAATAATATAGATTAAAGCCATTCATCTATTTTGATGCTCCAGTTGCTAGACTATAACTCCATGATGCTTGCCCCAAATGCCCATTAAGGTGATGGGAGTTGTAACACATCTAGAGGGCACAGGGATTTCTTTTAAAAAAGGTGTAACCCATTCTCATGTTGCTTATTACACAGGAACTAAGTGATCCACTTCTCTCTAGAAGATATAATTGCATTTTCCTCTTTTCAAAATTAGAATAAAGGAAAATAAATTGGACAGGTGCAAGTAGTTTTGACTTATTTAAGCTAGTTAGGGACATAAGTCATACATAATGTAACAAAATGATAAAAGCTGTGTTAAAAGAATGCCAGACAAGTTTTGTTTCTCAAAGAAAAGCAGAACTCCAGATTCTACCCAGATACACCTCAGGTGCACTGCCTTACCGTGACACTAAACTCTGTGATGACACTACACAGGCTAAGATCAAATTTCAAAGTGGCAACTATTCTATCGCAAGAAAGATCATGCTTTGCAAGCTCAGCATAAAACTTCTGTCAACTTCAGATTTGTATTACATTTCAGCAGACGTGAAAGACCATACTCCTAAAAATGGTGAGATTAAAAAACCAATATTCAGGGGTCTGTAAGGAATGAAATGGGTGCATAAATCCTCTGTAAAATGTAAGGCATGTATCTCATTCTTAATCATTTCCCAGTTATCAATAATGCAAAAAATAGTGATATTTTGCCAAATCTATTTGTACTAGAGTATAAAAGAGATGGTAGTGGGCTTTTTGTAATATTAGACTAAGGGTGACTCCAAACTGTATGGTATTATCAATCCTTTTCTGCCATAAATGATAAACAGGTTTGTAATTTACCATCTCTGCAAGCACACATACTGTTATGCTTCATCTTGCAGTGGGCATGATACAATCATGCTGCCAATGCTAAATTTCTTCCATGATCTCATATCTGGTCTCAAATTGTGGAAATCGATGTGTTATATTAACAACTTGATCACCCTAACACAAAAAGGAGACCTTGTCAAAAAATGAAGAATGACATGTTTACTTTAAGGACTCCCAATTTAGTTTCTCAGTGATGTTACAATTTCACAGTAGAAAATAAAAGATTCCCATGCTGAGATTTAAATCCAATGAAAATGTACAAAAATATTTAAAGGGGCAAAATATGTAAAAAAAAGTCTGCAAATGTACATAATTCATATATCAGAGACATAACACTGCATGTGTATATCATGACCCTGTATATCCTCTGTGCCTCTCTCATCACTGTTCTTTCCATGTACTGAAGCTAGCCACGGGTTAACCATTAACCAAGAACGCTTAGCTAATTTAAACCAGGGCAAGACTGCTGCTTTCACTAATGCTGCTAAAGGATAAAGAGTAAGGAGGAGATGAAAGAAGCCACTCAAACACATTATACACTCAACCTGGATGATTTGAACATGATAAGCAAGTACTTATACTGCAAACTATGAGTGTTGAGTTCAATGTAGGGAAAACATGAATTTACAAACATACTGAGCCTACCAGAGGTTCAATAAACCAGAATGATAAAAGTGGACAAACCCCTTGAGAGTTGCTTAATTATAACATCTTCTTCCTAATGAACTGTAACTCAGAACAACTAGGACACAGGGTTCCTACCCTGTATTACAGCATCATTAGACTAATTCAATAAAAGAATTCTTATTTCTTTCACAGAAAATGCTTCAGAATAGTTTTTCTAAGAAGGTGCCCTTCACGTGGTGCCTGTATGTTGGATTATAATTCCTATTATGCACCTTTAGTGCTCTAGTGGGTGAGCATGAAAGAGCTATTACTCTCATAGGAAAATAATTTTTGGAAAGATTGCCTCAGAAACTTCACATTTTATCGCTTAAACATAAAGTCAGCTTTCTATTGTTGCAGGGCGTCCTCTTCTCCTGTGTGTACGGAGCGTTGGCAAACAGACAAGGGTAGGAGGGAAAAAGGCCATGGCTTAATTTATAAATTGGGCCAAGGCTGCCAAGGGTAAAGAGGGCCCTTCGAGACCTTGGTTGCTATTCATTCAAGTCCAGATCTAAAAATGGCTCCATGGGAATTTATTGGCAGGGCCGGTGGGAATTGAACAAAACAAACACAGGACAAAGTGAAGTTGGAGTGGGGGAAAAGGCAGAA
Organism: Tropidonophis doriae; assembly: GCA_026931265.2. NCBI lineage: Eukaryota > Metazoa > Chordata > Lepidosauria > Squamata > Natricidae > Tropidonophis > Tropidonophis doriae. Next base: position 7,756 of record JAPKID020007645.1, read on the forward strand.
CTAGCTGAAATCCGGAATGAAGGAGGAATAAGTTCCACCCAGATGTTTCATTTTAGGAAAGTGAAAAGACTCCCCAAATGTTGGTTGAATACTAGTGATTGGGTGGCTAATAAAAGCTGATGCAGCTTGGCCAGGTTGTAAACAGGTGAGGTCTCTGTTTGGCTGTTGGTAAAGTAAGTTTTTACATCAGCTTTATGGGGAAAGAAGAAAAAGCCATAGAGGAAATGAACAAGAGACATAATTGCTACTCAGCCACAGAGCATTTGCCCCTAACTCCAACACAACTGAACACTACAGAAAAGATAGACACAGTTGTGACTGGAAGCAAGAAGCTTTTTCTAGTCAAACTTTCATTTCTGAGAACATAACACTTAATACTGAGCTGCTAGGAAGATGAGTTCAAAGATTATAGATTCTGAAATCTGCTGCTCAGTATTTCTATCTCATTGTTTATCCCTTAGTGACTCCATAATATCTTTGTTCCCTAAACTTCAGTGAAGATTTGGGATATCCTTAGCAGGAGTTCTGACCTTAGTAGAAAAAAATACCAGATTTGTTACAAGAGTCATAGTCAATTCATATTCAATTTCCTTGGGGTAAGTTCAGCAGGTCAAAGACAAAATTCCTCCCTTTCCACAGAAGATAAATGGATGGGAAATAAACTCTATCAATATCACAGATGGTGGCATTAAGAATTGTTCCTCTGCTCCATATCTGTTTCTGCTTTAACAAGCTCCCTCCTCCTTGTTTCTTCCAATGCCATTAATTGTTCCAGGTTACAAAGAGGACAAAGGCTTGTCCATATTTTCCATACTTGCTCCTTGTGACATTAGTCCGTGAGAACCACTAGCTCGCCATCACTCTTCTCCTCGCCCTCAGAATCCTCATCTTCACTGTAGTGGTACATCTCCCCATCAGGCATGGAATGACTGTCCTCTGCCCCATCCCCTTCCTCTGGCTTCAGACTACATGTGTTCACTATGACTGGCATGTTTGGTTCCATGCCATGGGACAAGTAGTGATCCATCAGTGGTGGAGCCAGCTGAATTCCAACTGATCGCTGGTACATGAGATCCGAAGAGGAAGGTGGCATCTGGCCGCTTTGGGGCCTAGGAAAGACATTATAATGTATCATAAAAGTTATGCCATCTTACATTCTGTTCCTCCCCCATCCCCACTTCCAACTCTGCATTCAAAACATTATTACTGCACTTCCCAAGATGGAAACAGATAAGCAAGAATAGAGAAGCTGTGAACATCTACTACTGAACTAAACATTCCTAATTATGTAATCTCATGTAACTGAGATTACTGGTAATTGCAGTTCAGTAGTATCTTGTGGGCCACCAGTTCCTTACTCCTAAAAAACAACAATGCACTGATCACGTGTTTGTACAATACTGGTCTCCCTGGAGTGAGATCAGATTAACTGTCTTCCAGGAACCTTCTATAAGCAAACATTGCTGGACCTTTCTTTCCTTCCTTCATCTAAGCTTTCAGAGCTGCCTAATTTCCCCTAATTATGCTAATTATGCTTATATGATCCAGCAAGATGTTTAATCATGTCTTTGATGCCTTCAGTCAGCAAGGCTACAAGACACAAAAGACCATAAACTGGGTTATCTCTTTGTAAAGTCAGGGCAAAGAAGCCCAGGAAGACATTGCAGGTCACTATTAATGATGAATCAGGAACCTGAACGTTATTACACTATCATTGCCTTGCAAAAGATGGATCTGTGCGGTTCCCTTAAAAGGTGAATTTCAGACATAGGAACCTGCTGGCTCATCAGACAGGTGTGCTCAGGAGGAACAGAGAAAAGGGACAGGAAGCCTCACGCAATCAGGTAGCCCTGCCTGGCGTCCTGGCGCCGATTCCTCATCAGTGCCTTGTACTCGCCAACACGAAGCCGCTTCCCTTCCACAATGCAGGTGCGTTTGGGGCGGGGCTTGTACTTGTAATTGGGATACTTCTCTAGATGCTGGCGACTCAGCCGTGCTTGCTCTTCATAATAGGGCTGCTTCTCCTGATTGGACATGGATTTCCATCGGGATCCTACGAAAACATAGAGCAATGAAAGAAGATGGTTTCATTTACCTTTTAAAAAATTTTTTTCCTCTACTGTATGGTCCTTCTCGGTCTTACGCAATGCCAGAATACTGTTTCCTAACAAATGCGCTTAGAAGAAAAAAAGAACAGGGACATACAAAAGTTGGCCACTGTAGGTTAAGGTGAAAAACGCCTCCATGTCTACAATAATTTCCCTGAAATAGCCAATGCAAAACAAATATGGAATCTTTAAAAACAGAGTTTGAGATAGAAAACAGGGATGGGCAATCTTTAGATAACCAGAAACCAAGTAACAGCAGCAGCAACTTATTTTTCTTTGAATTGCAGCGAGCAGATGGTGAAGCAAACTGGCTAGGAACATTA
>JAPKID020007646.1:0-10186 GCA_026931265.2 Tropidonophis doriae
CCTCTCTGTTTCCTGTTCCTGTGTAAGAAATGTATTTTGATTGGTTGTCAGACTCTTGTGGGGGCGAGTTTGAGTTTCCAGATGTTATGTGGTGAGTTTCTCTGGAAGGCTAATACTATCATGCCTTGATCCCATCACCCTGGAGCTGAAGGGGGGAAATTATTTGTTATGTAGAATAGACTGACTGGGGCATTTTAATGGCCCATTAAGAAAAGTGGGGGCTATTAAGAGTGAGTCTGTTTCCTGCCTAAAAACATGTCTCTCCATTTCTAATGAAGGGAAATGTAATATTCTGCCTTTTCAATATTTCCCAGGACATTTCATTTTCCTTGCAGAGGGATGGGCATTAACTTCCTACACTTGGAAATAAAACACAAATATCTATTTTATACCTTTCACCATATTTCCTAGCACACATACTGGTCATTACCCAACTACAGGCTTCAGTGGAGCCATAATTTTCTTTCGTTGCTTACAAAAGGCAACTACCGCAGATCTCTGGTGAACAGTAAGGACAGCAGAAAGCAATAGGATATCTGCCTCTTTGTAGATATGATGTCGAGAGAATAAAAGCACATCCTGAAAAAGGATACGGGGCTATTTGGTACATCAGCTACTTTTGTAGAGAAGTGGAAATTGGAGATGGTCTTAACCCTGGAACAGGATGCGCCTTTCATGTAATAAAATACGATGGCTCAAATTGCCTTTCATCCTAAAACTTCTGAAATGAATTTACCCCTGCACATTTTTATTTCAAATATTCTCAGGCAGTAGTGCTTTGTCCTCGGATTTGTATTCTACGTACATTAGTCCTAATATGTTTAATGTTTGGTCCTTCGTGATTTATGGAAGTATGGAAGTGCTTTCTATGCCACTTTGCTATTTAAAAGGAAAACAAACACAAACGTAAGGCACCTCAGAGCAAATGCTTCCAAAATACATGATAATGTAGTCTATTTTTTTAAAAGAATACTTTTGCTGAAAGGCTTTTACAAACATATTACAAAAATAAGAAATATGAAAATCACCCAAGGTATAATCCTGTGCTAAATTAAAAGTTCTGTTGATATTAACTTCTTTAAAAATTTGCACGGGTTCTGCTACAGGTAAATTTACTCTCTAAAGAGAGTGCAGCTTTCTAAATTGTTAAATAAAGCTGGGACATAGCCAATTTTTAGCTCATGTGAATTTCTACCAATAGCCAATATCTAGCGTATTGTTGGTTTTGCTTCCTTGTTTCTAAAACTAATGGGTTTCTGCCTGTGTGTTTTCCCTTTTTGTAGCAACTCAGTGGTCTATTTTAGGGTTATATTGTGTATTCATTTCTATCTGATTCCGAAAGCTGTATCTGCCTATCTTCTTGTTTGATTCTAAATAGCTGTGAGGGATGCTAAGAATTCAATTTCTCTAGAAAAAGATGGTCCGGGGATTAAAGAAATAAGTAGGAACAGAAATTAATGCCTCCAGAGGTGTGGTGCTTCTGTGGAACCAACAGTAACATTTGAACAAAAGAACAATATTCCAAGAAGTCTCCATCCATCTCAAAACAACTCCATTAAGGAGAGAACTAAGTATTCAGCATATGATTCATAATGGAAATCTATTCTATTTCTCTCCAGCTCAGTTGTCATGGTTGGTTTTGTATTTATTAGCTGATGTCACATACATGGGTCAAGCAAGGACAACCATCAAATGAAGAAATTTATGTTTGGATCTTACTGCTAGTCCTGATAGTTTGATATAATAATAATTTGCTTTGTATTAAACATAAATATTTGAAAGTTGCAAAAAGAAACATATATTTGGAGAGATTAGCATTGTCTGAAATATTTTTTTGGGGGAAGCTTTCATTTTGTTTATTTCAGGCCAAGTGTCAGGCCTGCAGCCATATGCCTCTTGGATCTGTGGCCTGCCACCCTTTCTATTATTCTACTATGCCGTTTCTGTGGTGGGAAAATGGGAGGGGTGGTGGTACGGAGTTAAAGGCTATGTAGCCAAAATACAATTCCTCTTTAGAAAGCCAAGTTCATCCTTTGTCTCTGCATGTCTGCACCTGACCAGAACTGGATGGGTGGAACTGCCAGCATGGTAGAGGGCGATTGGACCATGTGATGGACTTGTGGGTGTGGGGAAAAGATCTTGAACTTTCAACTGGATGTGGAAATGGGAAGCTTTCAGATTCGGGTTTCCCAAATGTGCTAACATGGGTCTCTTAATAAATTGGAACTTTGAGCAATATTTTGCCTTGGACTCTGATTTGATTTTGGATGCTCTTTGGAATCCTGACACCAAGTTCATTTTTGTTTTAAAGCTGTAATTACATATATTGCGGTTGATGTAAACCAATCACCTTGTTTCATCTGGGTTTTTTTTTCTAAATGTCCTCAATATGAAAGAAAATTCTATCATACAATATTTTCAATAATTAGAAGTTCGGATATGCAGGATAATTTTAAAGCAAGCTAACAAACATCCTCTTAAAATCCATCTTTCTGGAAGTTTTAAAAATGATTACCTAAGACAGAATATGTTTTGTTGCTACAGTACGAGTGCAATCTATGATGCATTTACTTGGGAAGAAGCATGACATTATAAGGCATATACAGGGTAGAACTGCAATGTTAAATTGATTTAACAGATCCTTTTATGTCTATAGAGATTTTCAGTCATCCAGGTCTTGGTTTTCCCAAAGCTACTTTTTTAAGGAGGCAACTGGACTTTCTTGTTTTTGTTCTTAGAAGACGTTTTGCTTCTCATCCAAGAAACTCCACAGGTACTCTGAGGACACAGATAAACTTCCAAGTGCTTCAACAACCCTCTAAAACAGGGGTGTCAAACTCAATTTTATTGATGGCCACATCAGGGTTGTGTTTGACCTCAGGGGCCAGAGTGGGCGTGGCCAGGGCAAGCTCGACATCACTCGTGTCAGTGCACCTGTGGTGGCCTAAGCACTCTGCCAGCAAAAATGGGCTGCTGAGCTCTGTTTTTGGCTGTAATGGCCTCCTGGAGCCCTCTGCCAGTGAAAACAGAGCTTGAGAGGACTGTCCACAGCAGTGTTGGGTTCCTACCAGTTCCAGTTCCTACTGGAACCAGTAGCGACGCTGGCCTGCCACGCCCCCAAACCAGTTTTTTGTGCAGCACCATAAGTGCCACCATCTTCTTTTTGCTTCTGCACATGCACAGAACAATTTTTATTGCTCTATGCCTGTGCACGTAGCATGCATCAAGCACACCAGCGAACCAGCAGTAGTGCCTGCTGGAACCCACCCCTGGTTCGCGGCCCTCACAAACTCCATTTTCACTGGTAGAGGCACTGCGGACCAGTCCTTCACTGTTTCCAAGGCAGCCCTGCAGGCCAGATTTAAGGACCCCAAAGGCTGGATCTGGCCCCCGGGCTTTTAGTTTGACACCATTGCTCGAAAAGGATGCAAATGACCAGCTGCCTGCAAGGAATATAAATCCTTCTACTCCCCACCATCCAGTGAAAGCTGAAGAAGTTTCTTGGATGAGAAGCGAAATGTCTTCAAAGAAAAAACACGAAATTCCATTTGCCTTCTGAAAAAGCAGATGAGAATCCCTACAGATTTTAGGATCAAGAAGACTGTATCCATGGCCCTACAAAGTGGGACAAATTACGACATCCCTTTTATTGCACATTTGAAAGGAAATAGATCGTCTACTATTGATTTTCATCTGTATGTATGTATAATGTTTAATAGGGGCCCATCTTTCAACCAATTCTGGGCAGCTCCCAATCAAAAATTAAAAGTCCTATAAAAATCATTTTAAAATCTATAAACTGAACCAGCGAAAACATTAAAAAAGAAAAGAAAAATGTGGCAGCAATCATCATCACATCTTCTTCCCTAATGGGAGAGACATTGAAGATGTATCTTCAGAGAAAGTTTTTCACAATGGTCTTCTTTAAACTCCCCTAAAAAGATAACTGGTAGTATAAATGCCCAGTACTTTTGGTACCAGAATCTCTCTGTCAGGAGTCGGGGCAGCCCATGGTAATTGATGCTAAGGAGTTAGACATTCTACTCCCCCTACCAACCTGAGAGCGTGGGTGTGGGCAGCACGTGATTCATCCAGCCTGCTGGCTAAGAATTTGGAGAGGAGCCTAAGGGAGAGAAGGTAATAAGATAGGAGAGGTTTTTGTGGAGCAAGACTGATGGAGAGAAGGGGATAGTATAGAGGAGGATTCTGTGGGGTCAGGCTGAGGGAGAGAAGGTGATAGGATAGGGGAGGTTTCTGTAGGGCAAGGCTGATGGAGAGGGGAGAATTAACTACTCATTAATTTTCAAGTGTCAATTTATCAAGCCCGCTCACATAGTTTCGTAGTGGAGCACTGGTATTCAGCTAGTAGAAGATAAATTTAAAATAATCCTACTGGCCAAAAAAATAGAAGTGGTGCAGTTAACTATTTTTAAAAGCCTTTAATAACAATATCTACAGGACTACTTTTATACATCTCATATTCATATTCAGCGTGTGTTTATAGTAATGGAATCAGGTGGGCCTTATACAAGCCTGCTGATTTTTAAAGCCAGACTGTACAAACTTTGCTGCTCTTATTTATCAACTATATTGCTGATGTGAAAAATAGAAACTCACTGGCTATTTTGAGTGTCTTGATGGAGGATGAATCATTTCTAGTTTTTCTTCTATAGTCATACTCTCAACCAAACTCATGGAGAACTTCTGTCAACCAATGCAAATAAGTGAATTTTGTCATCTCTAAATTGAACTTTCAAAGGAATACAGAAACTGGGAAAGACAGAGGCCTTTATTCCAAACTCACTCTTCTATGGTTCCTTTCTGCTCACCTCTCTGCAAAATTTACAGCAATTATTAAAAGCACACATCAAACTGCACCAAAACATAGCACAAATAGTTACCATTTCAAGTAAATTCATTAGGCAAATTTCTTAAAACTGCATTTTTTTCTCTTGAGCTATTAAATAAATTAATCTTGAATGATCACACAACCATAGTGTGAAAATACCCAACAGACAGAAGGAAAAAGTGTCACTAGTGACTCAGCAATTTAAATAAAATTCGTGATGCTAATATAAGGCTGTAGTGACTCACCAATTTATCTGTGACAGTTTACTCAGCCTATACACTGAAGAAATGAATTTAGGTTCAAATTAATTAGCAGCTTCTTTAGCTAACTTAAAGTTACCAGTTAAAGTTTTCTTCTTCTACCACTCAGTTGGTGCAATACTGATATAACTGGCATAGTTGCCATACATCAATGCTTAATGTATAATAGTTTGAATTGGATGGTTTTACTTTTTCATATTTACAGATGTATAAGAAATAGCTGATATTATTAGTGATGAGAATATAAAATGTACACAATGAAATAAAGCATATCACCAATTATAAACAGATATGATCAATGCTTAATATATAATAGTTTGAATTGGATGGTTTTACTTTTGCATATTAGTGATGAGAATATAAAATGAATGCAATGAAAGAAAGCATATCCCCAGTCATAAACAGATATGATCTGCAGTTGTCAGCCCTTTAAGATAATCCAGACAGGAAACCAGAACTAATACTAATACAGTACTATCTTGTAAGGTTATAATAAGAGTCTTGCAAGGCTGGAAACTCCTCGCCCTTTCCCTGCCTTTAAGTTCCAATCCAGTGTAGTGACTTGGTTCATTAGTTTTAATATGACTTTAATAATTTTGAAAAATTAAAATTATAATAACATTTAACAAAGTATTATTCTATTCAATCATGTCCAATTTTGAGAAACTACCTTGGCAAGTCCCTACAGTTTTTCAGAAGTGGTTTGCCATTGCCTCTTTCCCAGGACTGAGAGAAACTGACTGGCCTGAGGTCACCCAGCTGTTTTGTGCCAAGTGCAGGACGAAAACTCAAAAAGACCTAGTCGGTATTAGACACAGAGGTTTTAAAAAACTAACTGGGCATAGTTTTGAATGGGATAGTATAAGATTTCTGCCTTGAGCAAGAGGCTGGACTAGAGGATCTCTGAGGCCCATTCCAGCTTTATGATTCTATAGAACAGTTACACTTTGAAGATCATGCTATAAGTAAACTTTCACCTTCTTAATTCACTTGCAGTCTTTACTTATGCAGTACAAATGGGCAAAATAGACAAAAAATATAGAACACATGGTCATTACTTAGGTTCATGTGTATACCAATATCAACTTTATTTAAATATCAGAAGTCTGCAATCAATCCATCTCTAGAATTCTTCCTTCCAACTATCGTCTTGCAGGCCTCCTGCCTCTCCCCCCCCCCCAGCAGTCTGAATATTCACTAACATCCGCTTTCATGTTATTTAATCAGTTTTAACAGCACAATGCAAACCAAGACAAATGACTATAAAGTGCTTCATCAAATGTTAGCATAACTTTAGTTATTAAGAAATTGCTTTGCAGTGCCAAAAAGGTTCCCATTATTCTTCAGTGAAATAACAAAGCAAATATACTTAAAACAATAAGCAATGTTAAGTATTTATAGATTCAGCCTTCCCCTTTCATTATGACCCTTCTTAAACAAAATTATGCCCTACTGGACTGGAAGTCAAATGTACAAAAGGACTGAATCAAGATCCTGTAATTCATGCGCATGTAATCTATGATTCATCCCACAGAAGGTCAATTAAATGCACGCCTCTTGGACACACACATATACAGAAGCACACAAACACACAATATTTAAAGCTAATGAACCAAGCCACTACAATGGCTTGGAAGATTACAGTGAAGTATTTGTAAAGTGATAAATATTGCTTTTTCCTTACGCATTGGCTGCTCTTCCCATATCAGTATATTTTTAACTGTATACACAGGTTGTACTGAAACAATTCACTCACTATCCAGTTATTAATGTGTAGATAAATATTTACATATGTGTATGTGTGTGTGTATTTTACATTTGAAAGGAGTTTCACCCAGTTGTGTGATCTAAAATATTTTCAACTAATGATCCCATCACATAAATTCCCTGTTGACTTATTTTCCCAGAAGAATATTATTCCTCCTGGTAACATTGCTATGGTTGGATCACTGGACACAAGTTCAGAATGCACATCCCAAGTGACCCCCTCACCATGCAGTTGTTCATGTCTCTGTCATCCCAGATCTCAGTTTCCTTCTCCCCAATTTGTTTTCTTATCAGCCAAGATCCTGAGAAGATGAGAGAATAAGAAAGGAGAAGGAAAGGAGAATAGTTGAGAAGGAAAAGTGCTGGGGAATAGGGCAGTTGTTTAGAAGAGCATGGTGGAACTGCAGAGAAAGAGAAGGTGGAATTTATCCATAGATAATATGGGTCATGAAATTCTGAACAGCAATAGAAACAGTTCTCTCCACATCTGAGTCCTTATACATCATCCAATTCTTGTTCACAGAGACAATACATCAGATAGTAACTGAACATTAAGTTCTACTAAGAATGATATCTCAGTTAAGGAAGAGAAAAAAACTAGGAAGAATAATTTTCCCTCCAGTATTAGCTTCCAGCATTCTTCACATTTGGTAGAGAAGTCTGGGAATGGAGATTCATGTTTCTGGGGAGTACTTAGGTTGACTATCTCAGTAATTGTCTATTTTCATGTTTTCATAACATACTGGCAATGTTCTATCTATGGTTGAGTGCTGGAGAGATAATAGTAATGTTATGTTCTCTTTCATATTATATTGTTATATTATACTTCCCAATGTCATTTGCTCCCCAAACGCCTTTGTGTAAATCTAACATTTTTTTTCACATCGAGGATTCTAAGTCTTCCAGATATTATTCTGACTTTGACTAGTAGCTGAGTCCAACAATATTATCCCCAATGTTATCTCTCTCTCTCTCTCGATTATATTTAGAAGAACCAAGAGCCTAAATTAACAGCTTAGTTACTGACTATAGTATATACAAATATAGGAAGTTACATGATCATATTCATCACAGCCTCCCTGATTCCAAAACAACTTACAATTATGGTACATAATTGCACCAAATGAAGATTTGCAGTTTCATCACTGAAAGAAATTGAATTCTCCGTGGATTTTCTCTGCATCATCTAATTTTAACAAGCAACATGATGCTAATGCTTTGGGTTATCAGAATATTCTGCATAGACAAGGGCATATTTTCCTCTTATAATCACATATATTTTACTATAATTGATACAGCTCTCAATGTCTTTATAAATGTTTCCGTTTCAATTAAACTTTCTAGTGACTGCCATCATGTGGCGGATGTGAAAGTAGCATTTTTTTCATTTCCTCAACTTTATATAAATAATCTATTATCTCTGACACTGGTCTCTAATAAAACGCAAACTGTAAATTTCATCTATTCCCAGTGATTTCCAAATCTTATTTTAACTAGATTCAGGAAAACAGCAAAATGTAGTGCTTAATGTATTATATTGTTATGATATAATCACTGATTTTTGTCCACTTTGATTATTTGGAGGGGATATTAAAAAGCATAAGTCATTTTAGAGTTTAAGACAGCTATTTTATCCCTTAACATCCCCAAGAAAAAAATGGGAAGAGGTGTTTGCCCTTTGGGCTAAAAAATAACTCCCAATTATCACTAATATCCAGTGGATAACCACTGGATATCAGTGGTTATCCAGTGTCAAAGAGGAATTTAGGCTAATGAGGGCCCGTCAATTCAAAAAACGTCACAAGGTGGCTTTTGTAGAGGTAAAATGAAAATATATCTCCAAGTAAGCTACCTGGAGCTCCTGAAGGAAAGGTAGGATAGAAATATAACAGAATCGTTTTTAAAATTAGGAAGACTCTAAGCTGTGGAACTGCTTCTTAAAGGAAACGTTCAGAGCATACAAAACAAGCATATTTTAAAGGCTTTAGAAAACACATTTCTTCTTAGACGTCCTGGAACTGAAATGCCATTATTTTCATCACTGCCTGGATTAAATATGGAATATTGGACGTCAGAATAGTTCAACGGGGAGGGGGGAACAGCTGGGTCCAGCATATCTTCTTAAGCAAGAGCATCTCTACCTCTTCCTTTAAACTGATTGAAAAGTCCTATTTCAAAGGAAGAATTTAATCATCTCATAAATCACTGGCAAGATAGAGCCATTATAAGTCAAGCTGTTGACAGCTCTAGTAAACAAGAATTTTCTTGAATTGTCCAAAAATCTCTCCAGTTTTTTTGAAAAACAAGCAACATAACAAAAGAAGAATCCAAGTTGTTACAGACTAGTCAAATTAATGTCAAAATCAGGCAATCTTTTTGGAACAAATGCTTAAGCAAAACCAGCACGAGTTTATGAAGAATAAACCATGTCAAACCAGTACTATGGGAATACAGTAGACATAGTCCATCTGAATTCTTTCTGGAAGAGAATAAGGGAAAATTAAGCTTGAACAATGCTATCATTGTAAGATTATATAGCTTCTTGAATACACAGTAAGTGTACATCAATCGTTCTATGTCAATCTAGAAAGAAGTGCCATGGGGAAACCTCCGGGCTCCATTTTAGGCCGTGTGCTCTCTAACATTCTTGGATAAAAGGTTTGACTATGTTTACCATATCTGCAGATGATCCAATGATGTGGGAGACAGCAAATATCTTAAAGGATGATATCAAAATTCAAGATGAACTTGACAAGCTGGAACATTGGGTAAAAAACAGCTATACAAAACTCAGAAAAGACATACATAAGGTCATTCATTTAGGTATGAAAAACCAAAGACATAAATACAGAAATGGTTAAAAAAAGGTAAAAATACACAGCAATTTTTAACCTGGATTTAACCACAGAACCACACCACTATTTTGCAATGCAGGGTCAGTCTTCTTCCCATCTCAACACACAACCTCTAACTGCACAATTATTAGCTTGCTTTATATAGTCCATGAAGTCGACCTTATTCTATTCTATTCTATTCTATTCTATTCTATTCTATTCTAAAGATGGAAGATACAAAAGGCACTAATGCAAGATGAACAAAAGACTGAAGATGTGGGGGGGCAGTAGAAGTGAGTGAAGAGGCAGAGGAACCACAAAAAGTTTCTGTTAACATGTCCAACAGTGTTGCAGTGAATGTTTTACCCAGAGAGATAGGTAACAAGCTGGAAGGAGGGCGAAGGGAGGGGGAATACCCGAGAACACAGCATGCTGGCTTATTATTTCATTTTTCCAGAAAAACTAATGCTATCCTG
>JAPKID020007647.1:0-10185 GCA_026931265.2 Tropidonophis doriae
ACTCCACTCCCTTTTCGCTCTTCTTTTATTTCCTATGCGAGGGGCCATTCATCGTCTACCTGCGGCCTTACTCCCAAGTCAACCCCTATTCTTTAGTTCGCTTCATCTGGCAATTCTGTGCATGCGCATACTGGCAACAGGCTCCAGCTGTTTGTCTGCCTCACTGATGTCTGACTCTGAAGGCAGCTGATAACTGGCCACCTCTCTGCCTCTGATACAGAGTCTTTATCAGAGCCTTCCCCAGATTCTGGGACTGGCCCATGTTCCTCCCCAACCTCCTCACTGTCTAAATCTGCTGCCAACTCCGCTGGCTGCTGGCAGGCCCTAACAGAAATGTCTCACTTAACAGAATAAATTTGGGCTCAATTGTGATCCTAAGTCAAGGACTACCTGTATGAACTAGTTCAGTCCATGGAAACATGAGTGTTCAATCGGTGATCACTCTTTATGATCCAAGGACTGCAATATGCTTTTCTGAGTTCTTCTAAATTCCTGCTAGTGTCATTAGTGGTAGTAAATAACTATCTTGTCTTCTCTAAGGCTTCTTTTTTTTCTATTACATTAGGATGTTTTCCCAAGCTTTAACATCTTCTCCAACAACTCTTTTCTTTATATTATGTGTCTAAAATATTTAAGCTTTAGCATCATTATTAATGTTTCCAATAAGAAGACTGATTTTACTCCCCATGGCACTGAATTATTTGTTGTCTTTGCAACCCAAGGCATTCTTAACTGTTTTCTCCAGGTCCATATATCAAAGGCATTAACTTTTCTTCATTCGGCATTTTTAGGGCCCAACTTTCTCAGCCATTTGTTAAAACAGGGAAACCATTGCTTTTACAATATGAACATTTCTTGTGCTATCTTGTACTAACATTTCTTGTACTATCTCTTGTACTATATTTTATCTAAACCTCTCATCCAAGTAGCAGATATCTCTTTATTCTATTCTTTATTATGATCACTATCACTGTGAATTTTTGAGCCTACGAAAATAAAAGGGTTTTTTAAGGGTTTTTTTCTTACTAGTACCTTGCCTTCTTCTTTGCTCGGGTGCATTAAGTTGGCATTATCTGTTGATTTAATCTTAATTGTTCTGTTTGAGATTTTATGTTTCGTATTTTTTTAATATTTTTTGTTATTTGTTTGGAACAGTCTAGCTTTTGCCTTCTCTTCTTTTAAATTCAACATTTTTTTTTAAATCCTCTGGTTATCACTGTAGTATCATCAACATAGCTGAGGTTTTTATGTTTTTCACAGCTGTATGGATTCTAATCTGTATTTCTTCTAGTGAAATATTTTTCTTTGTATATTTAACATATATTTAATTGTTCTGAATCCTGACATATATTTAATTGCTCTGTATTAACATTATCACTTGTAGTTGTTATACACATTCTTCAACAAACAGACAAGGGGCCTAGTATGTTCATATTTGAAAGGTATCTGCTATTTCTTGTGTCTGGACTGCAAAATTTTGAGGCATTTATATTTTTTCGGCTATTGGAATGTAAATGGGCCTCCTCAAGTTCCTTAGACTCTAGGGTATTTGTCTTACCTGATTATAAACTGCAAGTGATTTTCTAGGGCCTATGTAACTTCACTTTTCAAAATGTCTGGAAGTACAGTGATGGAATCTTGCTTATCACTAATTTATTCTTCCATATATTTGTGCAGTTTCTTCATTGAATCTTTATTCCCCAGATCTTTCATTTCTTTATATCTTATTATGCTTATTTTTGTATAAAAGCTTCACTTGCCTTCTCCAAATTTTCTTAAATAAATATCTTGTTTCCCCTTTCAAATAGTATTCTTAATATATTTACATTCCTAATTTTATATGACTCACTGTCTCTTCTTGCTTTTGTCTTGAATTCACTGTTTAGTTGGATCAATGTTCAGTTTTGACATAGCTGCTCTGGCCACATCCACTATTCCATGGTTCATGGAATGTTCCTTTGATTGTGAATGTTCCTTTGGTGAAATACTGGAGTGAGTTGCCTTTTCTTCTCTGAGGGATTGTACAGTATTTAGTCTGTTCCCTTGTCAATAACTTGTCCATCATAGATGAATCTCCTCAAAGTGTGTATACAGTCCTAACTGTATAACTCATAGCATCACTATGATATGCAAATACTTTCACTGTTGCAAAATAGTAATCCATTAACGCATTCCCGTTTCGGCACTTGGTGTCGAAAAGGTTCGCCAACACTGCCCCATGTGCATATGCAACAAGATTTCATTTTTCAGTATATTTGCACAACCTTTCATCAAAATTAGAAATACATCTCTTTTATAATCCTAGAATTACCTATTTTCAAATTATGAAATCCATACCAATGTCATGTACCTTTGCCTGGTTAGTGTAATGTTCTTTCATATAATCAACTTCAGCAATCAAATGGAATGTTCAACTTTCTTGTTTGTTTTTGGAAAGTAATTCTGTAAACTCAATAAAGCACATCGACTGGGTCTTTATTGAGTCTTTTTTTTTTACATACTCAGAAATGCCATTGCTTTTAAAAATAATGATAATAATATCACAGTGAGCACTAAGTGAACTCTTAGTGACTATTAGATAATTAGTTTTAAAAAATTAAAAGATCCTATGGGACACATCTAGCAACAGTTGACAGTAGAAGCACAATATACAAAGTGCTTTCATAACGCAGATCCAAAACAATAGGAAAGAATTTATTTAAAATAATATAGTATATGTACAAGTCTCAAATATAGTAGGTCATACATTTGACTTCATTAGGCAGTTACTTCTGAATTATTCAGCAATTGATTGGTCAAAACAGGACTTTGTACACTGTTAGATATTCTGGTGTGGTAAAATAATGGATTGTGATATCCTTAGAAAATACTATAAAAAACTGCTAGTAGTTTATATTCTAAAGCCATATCTCTAAAACATTAATTTCATGAGTGGAACTGAAAATATTAAAAATGGATCTCTTTCTTTTTTTGTCTTTTATTGATAATTGAAGATTAAAGTATCCGTGGCTTCAGGAGGAAACTGTATTCGAACATACAGACCAGAAATTAAAAAAGGATTGTACAACACTGTTATTCTCAATGTAAAGACAACTGTTCCTGATAATCTACTTTTTTATCTTGGAAGTAATAGATACGTAAGTTTGATTTAGTGTTTTTTTAATGTTATCATCTGATTGTATATTGATATTAATTCTGGCAATATAGCTGGAGCACCATATTCATAGAGCTACCTATCATTACTGTTGCCATTTCCCATAAGTCACTTCATCCCATATCATCACGTCTACATTTTTCCAAGGAATAGCAAAAGCAAATATTATTATTACCAGAACCTCTTGGCTCAAATTAGTGCACTGTCACTGCATGTATAGGAAACTGGTCAGTAATGTTCCTATTGCTGAAACCTTAACTAAGTTCAGTTAATTTAATATGGGGGTGACTTCCTTGGAGTGAGTCATCAATGATAAAATTGATATGGCTAGAACCATATTTTGTTTTACTACAACAGTGATAAATAATATTTTTTAAGTGCTAGTATTTCTCGCATCAGCTATACAATAATGAAAATAATTTGAAAGAGGAAGCAGGGGTAGGAGGGGAGAAGAGAATCATATAACACTTGCTAGGAGAACCTACAAGCCCCATCAAAATGGAGAGATACTCCAAAGGAACTAAGTGCACAGGGAAGAACAAATAAAGTTCAAAAAAACTTTCACTAGAGAGTAATTTGTAAAGTTTTAAGAAAATAATACAACTGATGGATTAATTAACTTTATAAAAACTGGGTCAAATTTTTTTAAATAGTTCTCTTTCATTTTTAAAGCCCATGAGAAACAAAAAAAACCTGATTCAAAAAAAAGTTTCAGCCATAAACCTCCACATTCGTATTATATACTTGTGTAAAATCAATTAAAAATAAAATGTGTGTGAAGTATCCCTGAGCAGCAGATATAATTACACAAAAATATGAAGTTATGATAAAGAGAACTGGAAATTATTGAATCTCCTGTTTCTATTATATTTCTTCTTTGCTTTATCTATATTTTTAAAAAAAAATAGATTTAAATATTTTTGAATATGTAAATTATACAGGATATTATGGATTACGCAAGATAGTAATTGACAGCCATTACTAATGGGGAAGATAATGTTTCAATTAATAAATATTACATATAGAACATGATAAAGAAAGATTTTTCAGGGGGAAAAATTACATTAAAAATGATTATCCCTTTGTGGTAGTATATAGCCATTCATTGCAATTAATTGCTTCATTTTCACTATTTTACTCAAAAACACTTTGTGTTATTTTAGCAGGTTGTCTCAGAGGTAGTAAACATTATTATTATGCTATGTTCATTTTGTTTAAAATATCCTTTTCTAATTTTAGACTGACTTCTTGGCCATAGAAATGCGTAAAGGAAAAGTGGATTTCTTATGGGACGTGGGATCTGGGGTTGGGCGTGCAGACTATCCGGATCTCACAATTGATGACGGAGTGTGGTACCGAATTGAAGCATCAAGGCAAGTTCCTAAGATCTTCCATAACAATTGTATCACTCTCAGATGGTGATTCCATGCTCCAGTATCAAAAGAACCTAGTAGAAGGATAACATTTTCAAAATGGCATCACACTCGTGTATGCAAATTCTTTTGAAAATAGTTCTTCTGGGATCCATCCTATTATATTTTTAGAATCTAAATACAGTGTAATGCATGATCAAATATAACATTTGAAAATAAAGCAGTTTCAAGGGTCCTTCTCAGAGTGCAGTAAATAGTTATGACCATTTGGGAAGGAAAATAAGTTTCCAGGTGAGATGTCTCTGTGCTACCTGCTGCCTACCTTTCTCCCTTTTGTTTTCAGGGATCCTGCCAAAATATAGCCTTATTAAGTGGAGAAGCTTCTGCCAGTGCTTTTGCAATATTGAGAATGTTATATTAGCTTTTAATACATTTATTTTTGTATGCACTGTTTTTTATTTTTTTAAAAAAATATTGTATGACTGGAAAAGCAGAATTAAACCTAATATTTATGAGAAATGTTTTAAAATCCCTACTGACCTTTTAGACATGAGAATATGTATACCTTTCTTTAGCGGCATATTATTTGTCAAAATGAATAAAGCAATAACCTGTCTTACTCTTTATTATTTTGCCAATGTGGCTGTAACAAAAGTACTTTGTGAATAAAATGAATTGGAATGATGTGATTCTCCTACTCATTAGGAAATGGACCTAGGAATAGTGACATCTGAGTCACAGAGATTGTGGGAGCAATCCCTAAACTGAAATCTTCTGAAGGACCTGTCTTCAGATCATTTCAAGTTTCCCCTTATCAGATGTTGTTGCAGCTTTGTGTATGCATGTGTATGCAGTGCCCCTGAGCACTGGGGCATAGAGAAAATCATGGCAGACAGGTCTGTGAATACCTGCAATTTTGGAATAGGCAAGAGACTAAGGCAGGAGTATCAGGCAAGAGTCACAACCTTTTCCAATGGATCAGCTTTTCACATTAGTAACTTTTATAGGCGCCTTGAGACCATATCAGAAAAAAAAATCCTGCTTCCGAATCATTCTTTGAGATTAGGGTTTGATTATAGTTTGAGCCCTTTCAAATATGTTTTGATCTGCAGGCTGATTAAATGATGTCACTTTACATGTTCCAATGAAATGGTTCTTGCTTTGTTGGAAACTCAAAACTGAAGTACTTTTGTCTCGGTCTGTTGAAGTGTCATTCATGATCTGATTTACTATAGTGCCATAATTAATCCACTGAATTTATTCAGAGTGCAAAACAGAAGTGGGTTTCTACCGATTCGGACCAGTTTGTCTGAACAGGTAGTTACCTGATGGCCTGGGTCAGTGGAACTGGCAGCAACCTAGGCCTGCCAGTTCTCTTGGTGGCACTATAAGCACCACCATCTTGTATTTGCCTTCTGCGCATGCACAGAGCAATTTTTGTTGCACTGTGCATGTGCGCATGTGCATCGCATCCCTGAGCAAACAACAGTAGCAGCAGCCGGAATCCACCCCTGGTGCAAAAGCATGCATGTCTTGAAAAGAACAGACAAAAGAATAAACAAATGAAGAGTTGAGCCTTGAAAGTCTGGAGTGTGCTTCAGATTCAAAAGTGGATGTGAAGGAAGGGAATTGAGGGAGTACAAAGAAAGAAAAAAGAATATGCTCGTTCAGTAAAATATAAAATGTTTTCGATGCATAAACTCACTGGAGTCTATAGAAATAAATTGATATTGGTTATTTTCCAGTATCTTTTATTTTCTGAGGTGGCATCTGCTCTAAATAAAGGAATTGTGACCTTTATCTTTTAAAAATAAATGAGCTGCATTTTAGATTTAGAGATGAAAATCTCTGCAAACTGTAAAAGGTAATATAAATAATTGTCCTCTCCATTTGTGTGGCATGGAGTTTCAGGCAAAAAGTGTCATGAATTGAAATTGTAGTCCACAGAACTCTGTTTCCATAGTGGAATTTTTCTTCTCAGATTAAAATAATAAACCTCATAACTTCTTGTCACTGGGATTACATATTATCAGGCACCTGTGTTTTAACCTAGTCAGTAGGTATCCATGCCTGTTGGCTTACTCTTCACATGAAGTCTTGCCCTAACCATCAGGGTCTGTAGTATATCCTAATAATTTAAAACTTGAATAGTGAAATTCACAAGATGTCGTCTCTAAAGCTCTAGTAAGACCACACCTAGAGTACTGCAGCCAGTTTTGATCATCACATTATAAATAAAGACGTTGAGATTCTAGAAAAAGTGCAGAGAAGAGCAACCAGGATGATTAGAGGACTGGAGACTAAAACATATGAAAATGGTTACAGGAACTGGCGTGGCTAGTCTAGTGAAGAGAAGGACCAGGGGAGATATTTGAAAGGCTGCCACAGAGAGGAAGGAGTCAAGCTATTTTCCAAAGCAACTAAAGGCCAGACAAGGAATAATGGAAACTGACCAAGGAGATATTCAACCTAGAAACAAGGAGGAACGTTTTGACAGTGAGAACAATCAACCAATGGAACAATTTGCATTCGGAAATTGTGGGAGCTTCATCACTTGAGACTCTCAAGAAGAGATTGGGCTGCCATTTGTCAGAAATGGTATAGGATCTCCTGCTTGGGCGGGGGTGTTGGACTAGCTGACCTACAAGGTCCCTTCCACCTCTGTTAATCTGTTAAAATCTTGGATATGTAAATATCTTCAAAGATTGGAGAGAATATTCACATGAAGGTGAATGTTAGTTGATGAGTAGCAAAACTGACTCCCATGTTTTTTCTCTTATAGGACTGGAAGAAATGGAACAATTTCAGTACAGGCATTAGACGGCCCCAAGGCCACCATCATTCCAAGCATTTTCAGTGGAATTTCTCCACCTGGTTACACGATTTTAGATGTGGATGCAAATGCCATGCTATTTGTTGGAGGTTTAACTGAGAAAATAAAGGTAATGAGTGACTCTCTACTTAACTGGGCAATGTAACCATATATGTTTTTCTTTGTTTTATTTGAAGCATTTGCTTGAGAGGGAACAGTCTTAAAACACTGCCTTCTGTTTCAGAGAGTTGTGCAGGAAGTGACTTCTAGACTGCAGTCTAATTAATTGCCAATAAAATAAATGTCACAATAATGTCAGTACTTAGATCTGTACCTACTCTTATTTTCATATGGTACCCAAGTAGTACCAGCAATTCTTATTCGTTAAAATGTTCTGAGTTTTTCACAAAATTGTTCTGACCTATGATGCAATAAAAAACACAGATTCCTTAATGTGCCATCAGTAAATATAACAATCACCTATATTACACTTGATACAAAGCACATTTCCCACTTTAGATACAATTATTTATTTACAGACTTGTATTGCAGCTGAAAAGATCCACAGAATGGTTCTAATATTGATTGGCATTTAACACATTTTACAAAGCTATCTAATCATGAAAGGGTCAAATTACACTGTATTAATACTATCCCATAGAAAATCAGAGCCTAAAGCACCTTTGTTGTTGAATGGGGTTGCACTGCCACAAACACACCCTGTGCATAATCTGGGGTTTCTTCTAAATTCTTCATTTCTGCTGTGGTGATGCAGCGGTTAGAATGCAGTATTGCCTGATCAGCTCAAGGTTGACTCAGCCTTCCATTCTTCTGAGATCAGTAAAATGAGGTTCCAGATTATTGGGGAAAATATGCTGACTCTAAACCATAGTGCTATAAAGCACTATGGAACAGTATAGACATCTACGTGCTATTGCTAAAGCACAATAGGAACTACAGTACTTCCAAATCCCAGACTGAGGGTATATTACTAATTGAAATGAGGTTTTTCTCTCAGACCCCTGTTCAGAACCATAATATAAGAACAGGTAGAAACTGGAATTCAGCGGTGCTAAACAATAATGTCATTTTTATCTGTCGTCAGTCAGAATTCACAACCAAATTTACATATGCAATATGACATAGAACTAGGAAAGACTTGGTGGCTAATTTACTCTAATCATTAGCTCCTTTTAGGCTAATTAGAAAATGAGATAATTAAGAGTTCTCTATTGGTTTCATTTGTATCTGACCATTGGAAAATGGTTTTGGACCTTCAGATGATTTGCCTGAAATCATATTATTTAACTTTCTTTTAAAGTGAGGAATTGTGGGTGAAATGCCTAAAGCAGCTGCTACTTCCAATGTCTTATTCAAGTCAAATATGTGTGCCAATGTGTATTCCTATGAGGCTCATTGGCCATTTTTCTCAGACTCAATGTCAGGTCAGCAGGTCAGTAGATCATGAAGATAGAAAAGAAGGACAGGGAGAGAGGGACGAAGCTGCTGGAGATGTCTATAAATATGAAGGGCCTTCTCACCTCCAGTATCCTCTTGGGTGTTCAAAGTTTGAAGTTGCTGATTATACCATGTGAAAAAATGAAGGGCCTAAAGTGATCACAAGAGCTTCCATGACAGGATGGGCAACATCAGTCCCATTCGGTAGACCAGACCAGAAAATCAACTCAACCTTACGAGATCTACATTTTTTTGAGATAGGCTATAATAACATGACAAGGGAGAAAGTGAAGAGGAATTAAAGAGCCTCTTGATGCGGGTGAAAAAGGAGAGTGTAAAAGTTGGCTTGAAACTCAACATTAAGAAAACTGAGATCATGGCATCCAGCCCTTTCAATTCTTGGCAAATAGATGGGGGGGGGAATTGGGGGTAGTGACAAATAAATTTCCTGGGCTCCAAGATCACCGCTGATGGGGGCTGCAGCCAAGGAATTAAAAGTTGGGAAGGAAAGCTATGGCAAATCTAGACAGCATACTAAAAAGCAGAAACATCACCCTGCCAACAAAAGTGCATATAGTCAAGGCTATAGTTTTCCCAGTTGCAATGTTTGGCTGTGAAAGTTGGACCATAAGAAAGGCTGAGCGGCAAAGAATTGAGGCCTTTGATCTATGGTGCTGGAGCAGACTCCTGCAAGGTGCTTGGACTGCAAGGCGATCAAACCAGACAGACCTAGAAGAGATCAACCCTGACTTCTCTTTAGAAGGCCAGATCCTTCTAAAACTCAAATTCTTTGGCCATTTAATGAGAAGGAAGGACTCACTGGAGAAGAGCCTAAAGCTGGGAAATATTGAGGGCAAAAGAAGAATAGGATAACAGAGAACGAGGTGGCTGGATGGAGTCACCGAAGCAGTTGGTGTGGGTTTAAATGGACTCCAGAGGATGGTAGAGGACAGGAAGGCCTGGAGAAATGCTGTCCATGGGGTCGCAATGGGTCAGACACAACTTCGCAACTAACAACAAGAAATAATAAGAGTCTTGAAAATTTTCAATATTCTGTACATCCCCTCCTCCTTACACTCCAGTGAATCAGGGAAGCATTTGCCTGTATTGTTTCTGAATATTATTTTCCTCCCCTGGACTTTCCAAGCGTTCTTCAGCTCTCTGCCTAGGCAACAGATCATACATATTTCTTTCCAGATCATTTCCCTTTTTCTCTACAGACTAAACTTTGGGTCTTCTCAGTATGTTACAGTGCCTTAACCACCACATTTTGAAATCCTTATAGTCATATTTTCACTGAACAAGGACCACTGTTTGAAGGGTATTAGCATAAAGTTTCCTTCCTTCCTTCCTTCCTTCCTTCCTTCCTTCCTTCCTCCCTTCCTCCC
>JAPKID020007648.1:0-10185 GCA_026931265.2 Tropidonophis doriae
ACTGGCACCGGTCCATGGACCGGGGGTTGGGGACCCCTGCACTAAAGCATGTACAAAGCACAGCTCCCTCTGCAAAAGATAAGACTGTCACACAAACTTGAATAGAGGAATTTTATTCTCCAGCAAATGCAACTTTGTTTGCTTTGAAAGTTCTACCATGCTCTGAAAGGTCCCATATTGAGTGAATCTGTGTGTATTGTACATATGGTTTTTACAGCAATATATAATTTCTTAATCTTATGTAAGAGTATACCATGTAGTTAAAGCAAGTCTTCCATCTAGTGGTTTGTGATGCCTTTGACATTTAAAAAAATAGCTGAATAATGCAGCTGGCTTTTAGAAGGAATGATGAGTGGATAATTCAGATGTTATTGTTATTCACAGCAAAACATGATTACTTGATCTGAACATAAATGGAGTTACATAGGCATATATCCTAGCTATATATATATCCTCACATTATGCATGCTCATTTGAGATTTCAAACCAGCCAAATGGATAAATTTAGCCATTAAAGTGGTAAGCATTCTTGTATAAAATAAACATAGCCAGGTGCTTATTCCATACTAAAAAGCCAAGCATTATTTTACCTATCTCAGCATTATGTATGTTTTTGTTTAACAAAACACAGAAACATAAACGCTAAATCATTAAACAAATATATCAAATTCCAAGGTAATGCATTGAAATAAAAGCCATCACTAAGACACTCACACAGTCCAAAACTTGCAGCAGTAAAACTAATCACTGGTATAGAAACATATTATTTCTGTAATATGGAAAATATGATTTTTATGGTGAATTTTTTAAACTTTATCTTGGATAGTAAGAATACAAACATTGGCAGAAACTACATGTGTAAACAAATAGCTATATTTTCTGCTGCTCTTCAGCACACAAGAATGAATCATAGTCAGATGAGTGTATTTGAACGATAGGGATGGGTGGATTGACAACAAGCCAATCTGTTTTATGACATAAATATACAGTACAGTTTTCTGTTCCAGAGGTTTTATGCAGTTTTTTAATAATAAGCTTGATTTTCAAAATGTTTTAGCTGCCAGGGGTTCTTCCTTTCCTTAATTTATCAGCAAAAATGCTTCCCCACTAAATTACAGTAGCAAAGAGTCTTCTGCAAAGCTCCTTATAGCTGTATGATCAGTGTCAAAACCAACTTGGTAAAAAGCTGCAATATAGATTTTCAAAGACTCAAAAGTTCTGATAAATAATCTGATTCCAAACAGGCTAATGAAATTACTATGCAAGAAAGAATGCCACTGATTGCTATGCATTAAATGCAAGCCTTATTTATAATGAAATCAAGATTCGTCTTTTTTTCTATTCAAGCAGTATAGCAAGCTAGAAAGAATTGTCTCTTTGGCAAAAGGAACTGTTTACACCTGTGTCTCTTTGATACCTATAGTATCCAGGAAGTGCAGCAAAGGAGAATTAGTCTGCCTATAGAGAGAGAAAGATTTGGGGCATTTTCATGTTGGGAAAAAAGACAAAACCAAAAGATGTAGGCTTTTTATAAAAGTTTCAAACGTGTCTAATCCCCATTCACAGAAGACTAATTTACAGCTGGATTTAATCTTCATCTGGAACTGGGAAAATTCTTTTATGTCCTATAAATGTGTAAAGAACTAGCCAGATGATTCCTTGCTTAAAACTAGGACATGACATCTTAGTCTCCATTCATGCACTTAATGACTTTAATTGACTAATAAAGAGGGCTGAGAGTTCTGGAAATGTTTGATCTTGAATTGAAAAACAAGATCAAAAACTTCCTAATGAATGACTCAAACATGTTACAAAAATTATATACTTTCTTATCATCAAAGGCAGTGTTGAGATTTTTGTCCAATTCTACTTTTTAGGCAATGCAAACTGAAGAGTTCTATAAAATAACTTGGAACCCCTATATTTCTCCCTTGGGACACTTTCCACGATAGGTTTTTTTTTTTTAATGAAGAATACAAAACTAGTTACTGACAGCAAAAAGCTAATGTTATTTTCATCGCAATTAAACTCTATGTACTCTTTTGTGTCTGCAGTAGATTTGATTCCACTCCAAAATGACAGCGAAAAAATATGTTTACTGGAAAACTACAAATGGTGTGCTCTGTCAAATACACTCATCAGTGTCCATATAACTTGCATCTGTTTAGATAACCATTTGCTTTCTTGCATCCCTGCTGTAGCAAAGAGATCTGTGAAGCAAATGAGACTGTCATGTGTCCCATGTGTGAGAAGAGCTGCACACTGCAAAAGCTCAATGAAAGCTGCATCTATGCAAAGGTAACTGGTTTTCCATGATAATTGGAAATGTTTGTTCCCCAGAGGGCTTCTGTGACCCCAGCAAGATGGGCTAAGGCCATGTAGATCAAGACTAGTCTTATTGTAACAGATGTAATAGCTGAATCTTGCAAGTCTGAATGTGCTTCCCTCTCTCTCACTCTATGGACCTGTGTGTGCATAGAGTGAGATCTTGGGTATCTCATCACTGGAGGCTTTCAAGAAGAGATTTGAACAGCCCTTGTATGAAATGGTATAGTATCTCCTGCTTGTGAAAGGAATTGGACGAGTTGACCTCCAAGGTTCCTTCCAACTGTTATTCTATATTCTATGTGCTAACTAGGAAGGGGCTAGCCTCAGACGTTTCATCACAATACAATATTAAGGTCATATAAGAGGGGTTTGAGCTTGCCTCAGGCTCAAAGCCCTCTTATCTGACCTTAGTAGTGGCTCTTCCTCCTATCCCTTAAAGGCATTCGCTTCCCTCCCCAGATTCCACTGAAAACTATTTGTGTTATATTTTCCTCCTAATATCCAGAATCGCACTGATCTTTAAATAGCAGCCGATCATGCAATTTCATTGAGTTCACTATCTCACAAGAATCATAGAGTTGGTTGACAATAAAATGTTTGTGATAGAATCTAAAGGTAAGCAAAATCTGGGATGGTCACTGGGGCCAGAGGCTTAGTCTTCCAAATTCATTTGGACTCGTGCAGGGGCCCATCTCCACAGGGAACTTCTCTGTCGGCAAAATGTGTGCCTTGGGCTATTCTATATGTCGTATCTATCAGGTTACACCTCCTTCCTAGTTCAAAGTGAGGAAGAGAGTAGCACTGTTTGTTTGTTTGTTTGTTTGTTTGTTTGTTTATTGCATAAAATAGCCCAAAGCAAATATTCAAGTAAAGAAAAGTTCCCTAGGGATGGGCTCCAGTACAAGTCCAAAAACTTGGAAGACTAAATCTCTGGTCCCAGTGATTGACCCAATTTAGATTCTGCAACATTATCCTGAGACACGTAGATTTGCCTTCATTCATAATAATATTACAGGTAATCCTCTTCTTATTACAGTTCTAGTTCATCTAGTGACTGTTCAAAGTTACAATGGCGCTGAAAAAAATGACTTGTGACTGTTTTTCACATTTAAGACTTTTGCAGCATCCCACCATTGCATGATCAAAATTTAGATGCTTGGCAACCAACTCACATTTATGATGGTTGCTGTGTCCCAGGGGTCATGGGATCAGCTTTTGTGATCTTCTGACCAAAAAACAGGGATGCTAGATTCATTTAACAACCATGTTACTAACTTAACAACTGCACTGATTCACAAGAAAGGTCATAAAATGTGGTAAAACTTACTTAACTACTATCTCACTTAGCAACAGAAATGTTGGGCCACTTGTGGTCATATGTCCAGGACTCTCTTTTAATAACATGATGTTTGCAGATTCTTGATGGAGTTGGGAAAGGCAAATGTCAATCCTAAAAAGAGCTTACTTGCTACTCTGTGAAACAAAAGAACTTCAAAGTATAAAATATATACTGTGAAAAAATAATATACCTGTGAAACATCAGGAAGGTATTGGAGGCAATGCTTACAAATCCAAATTTAGTTTTCAGACAGCCAGTAAGTTATTTATAGACAATCCTGCTTTGGATAATAAATAGTTCATACATACTTTAGCTCTTTAGCTCTTGATTAGCTGATTCCAGAATCATGTGATAGTAGGGCTTTCAGTTACTTATCTGTATTGTATACTTCCTGAAAAATGTGTAAAATATCTGTAAAACAAATCTTGATTGCTTAATCAGTTGGCAGAAATCTGTGGATTTATTACTTCCTTTTTAAAATCAAGACACATATTTTATCAAATTGTTGCATGCATCTATAGCAACTAAAACCAGATAAATCATTTTGCCATCATCATTCATGTATTGTGGAACTCACAAAACAAACAAATTAACTTGATAGTCTAATACCCAAGGAAGGAGTGGTTACCTGACCTAGAAACCTCATTTCTATTTGTGGAAAGCAAAAATCGGTGTTGGGACACATAGGTGCGGGATGTAGGTGGCCTTGCTTCATTTGGATTCAAAACCACTGTATCTGCTTTATCTAGTTTCACACATCCCCTCCCAATTAGACTGGACCCAATCAAATTAATCTCTTTCTCAAATTGAAAACAAAGTGAGCCTCTTACTTGTGACTCAAGCCAAGCAGTTGAAGTTTATGAGAAACTAATTGCACAAATGTAAATCAGTTCATGAGCTCACTAAAACTAGGGCAAAGTCAACAGGCTTCAGAGAAGAATGTAGGCAGATCAGATCTTCATGAACACAAGATGTGTAATATCAAGAGGTTCCCCCCTCCTTAAAGAAGGCAGTTTCAAAGAATATGTTTGTGATAAAACAGAATCAGAGCAGTTCTGTATCTTTTGTATTTATCAAATTCAAAATCTCAACAGATACTCTGTCTATACAGTTTATACGTATACACTTGCCAATAATTTTAATTACATTTAATCCTCCTGTGTATATCATACCAATCCAATCTGAAAATAGTCAGAAAGCACGTACATACTTCATTACTAAAGTGCACTCTTACTGTATCTAAATGGTGCACTCCATTTGCACCTTCTAAAAGACCATTCCCATGTCATTAAGAATATAAGAGTGACTCAGCCTTGTGAGACCAGAAAGGAACAATGATTTAATTAATTGGCATGCCAACAATCAAAAGTCTGTTGCTGAGGAACCTGAGTGGCACGCTATGGATTCCTGTTTATAAATGGTTTCTTTTAGATTCTGACATTTTTGCAATTGGCCTAAGATGAATAATGTGATAGCGCAGATAGTGTTTTGAAGTGTAATGTGCTTTATTTTTATAGTGCTAATGTTCTGTTTTGCTTAGAGCAGCCTATAGTAATAGCATTTTCTATTTATCATGAATGTATGGAAAATCCTCCCTTAACATCCACTCATTCAGTGACCATGCAAAGTGATAGTATTGAATAAGGAGATTTATAGCCACTTCTCATAAATGCAGCCCTTGTGGTATTCCTGTTGTCACATTGCAATTTGTATGTTGACAACTGGCTCACAATTATGACAGTTGGAGCATCCGGCAGTCACATGATTGCCATGAACAATCTTCTCTGCCAGCTTCTGACAAGCAGTCAAAAATCAATAGTCCCAAAGGTGTTTCTTTCAGGGGACAACTGGATTTTCTTGTCTTTCTTTGAAGGCATTTTGCTTATTCCCCATTCCATTCTCCATCATCCAGTCATTGTTGAAGAAGCTTCTTGGATGAGAAGTAAAATGTCTTTAAGAAAAACAAAAATGTCCAGTTGTCTCATGAAAAAGCACTTTTGGGACAACCATGACCTGGATGATTGAGAATCTCCATAGACACCAAGAAAACCAATAGAAGGTTGCAAATGGTGATGATGTGATATAGTGCTTAATGAGTGGGATTCATTTAACAAAGACCACAACTGTTGTATGATGGCACAGT
This sequence comes from Tropidonophis doriae, assembly GCA_026931265.2. Classification (NCBI taxonomy): domain Eukaryota; kingdom Metazoa; phylum Chordata; class Lepidosauria; order Squamata; family Natricidae; genus Tropidonophis; species Tropidonophis doriae. The sequence goes on from JAPKID020007648.1 coordinate 5,811, forward strand.
CACATGGAGTCATACTTTGCAACAGCACCATTTCGAACCAGTTGCCAATCCCAATAGCCACTGAAAAGCGAGAGTTACTTGTATATCTACTAAGCAGGGAATACCTCAACTCTGTCCGAGGCTGGTCTGAGAGAGTGAGTGGATCAAGTTCACTCAGTGGACGAGAAATTGGAACTCTCCATTATTAGTGCAATACTTACACAACCACAATATCACCCTGCCTCTCTGTAATAACTGTAACCACACACAGCTGGAGAGGTTCTGTAAAATATGACTTTATTTCTCAAAGCTGATTAGTTGGCATATGAAGAAGGCCTTTTATACATCCAGTTGTTTTTATTTATTGCTTGGAAGCTACAATTTACTCCCTTGAGAGCTGTGCTTTGTCTCATTCTCTCTGTTTTCTGGAAAAGAATCAAGACTTTCCTTTGCAGCCAGTTTTTTTTTCTGATGGAACTAATTTATAATAATTGAAATGTGGTTAAGCTGTTGTAATTGTTCCCATTTACTGTTAGATTGAGTTGGTCTATGGGAAGAAAAGAGAACCATACATATCAAGGAGCAAACAAATATGATCTGAAATGGAGAATTGCTTCTTTAAAATTAATTTCAATTATTATTTTCTTGATATTTGAAATTCATAGCCCCATCCCAACCCCCCTCAAGTTCCATAATTTTGCCTTAATAATTGTCCCAGAACAAATTACTTGGTTTGATGTTCTGCAGAATAGATTCTGTATACTGTATATCTTGAGAACTGCTCTGCATTTATGATAATTTGCACAAGAAAGCAGAGAAGTAAAAATGTTTTTTTCAATTCAAAGGAATTGTACTATGTTTGTATATATGAGGCTGGAGCTTAATAATTTGTTATAACTTTCACCTTTTTGGCTTTCTTAACATTTTAAGTAGTTTCATTAATTATTTGCATACTTTTCTTTATTTTTTTTCCTCCTAAGGTTACATACTTATTTGATAATGGAGGAACTGTCTTCTTTGCCATTTTTATGGCTATATGGGGTAAGTTTATATTAATATTTAATGTTTAATATTAATGTTTAATATTAATAATGTAATCAGTGTCCACAATATAATCAGTGGACTTAATAGTTGAAGTAAAATGTAATATGGAAAATTATATTTTAAAACTATGACAGGCAGTTGGAACATAGATCTTTATGGAGTACATTTAATTGATATGTCTGGAATCTATTTTCTACAACAAGGGATGAAGGAGTGTAAAAAGGAAAGGAAACTGCAATATGTATTCTTTAAAGCAAATTTGTATATTCAGTTTTAATGAATTTTGCAGCAGCACAAAGAATAGCACTGTTTCCTAGCATATAACTTTCCTCTAAGAAAAAGATCTGCAAAAATGCATGTGTAAAACAAAAGATGCTACTGAAATTTAATTCAAATAACAGTAATTTTTTTTTTAAAGCACCAGATAATTTGCATTTAGAAAAATGTATTCTGTATGAGAAAATTTCTGTATCAAAAGATGAAGTCAGTCCCTGATGATTCTGATTGCTGACACTGGTGGATGATGAGCATATAAATCACATGAAAAGCACATTGATGGCTAAAAACAATTAAAAAAAAACAACCTCCAGAAAGATTACTTTGTATATTTTGGAGGGAAAGGCAGCAATTATAACTATGAAACAGCTGAAATGTTGAACTTTTTATTGATACTATATGAAATCTTCTTTGGAATGAGGACACATTTAAAGGTGCAAAATGTAATGATAACAATGGCAATAACATTTAGACTTATATAGTGCTTTACAGCCCCTCTAAATGGTTTGCAGAGTCAGCATATTGCTCCCAACAATCTGGGTCCTTATTTTACCCATCTCGGAAGAATGGAAGGCTGAGTCAACCTTAAGCCTGGTGAGATATGTACTGCCAAATTTCAGGCAACAGTACTGCATTCTAACCACTGCGCCACCGTGGCTCTTGTATACAAGTAGTCTTCACTTAACCACATTAGGACTGGCAACACCATTGTTAAGTGATATAGTTAGGGTTAGGAACTGACTTACAATGTCAGTTCCACTGCGGTTATTAAGTAAATCAGCAGTGGTTGTTCAGTGAGATATCACATGACCATGATTTGCGATTTCACTGGCAGCTTCTCCATTGATTTTATTTTTGTGAAGCTTGCAAATGGGAACCACATGACCTCAGCTATAAATACACAATGAATGCAAAGGACCCAAGTCACAATCATGTGACCACAGAGGAACCTGCAACGGGTGTAAGTTGTAAAATAATTTTTTCAGCACTATCATAAATACAAACAATTATTAAACAGGCCTATGGTTTACCAAGGCTTTATGTATTGCAAAAGGAAGCAAGCAAGTGAAATTACTTGACTTCTTTCTACATGATTGGGGACTTAAATTAAAACATTTAAAATAAGCATCCAGCATCCAGTAAACCTTTCCAAGGACAATCCTCTGTAAGATACTACAAAACTGAGTTATAAACCTTTGCCTTTCTGAGTTCTTATCACTTCTTTTTTATCTTGCATTTAGCCTGTGTGCTCTTTTCCTATCTTTACTTTTCTTCCAGTCTCTGACTCTTGGCATCTCCACAGGATATGGCCAAACAAATTCAGAATAGTGGCCATAACAATATCATTAAAACTCCTTCCAATCTTTATGTGCATCACCCTCTTATGTGCTTAGGTCCTCCCAAAGTACTTAAATGTGTTTGTGTGTACACAGAGAGAGTCTTGCTATTACTTGACATGTTCTATATGCATGCAGTAAACAGATGACAAGAACAAGACAAGCCACTGCCCAGATAATAAACCAAATTTGTGCAGAGAAGAGGTAATTAGGCTGTCCCTTCTAGATTTTTTGCCTTGTCTTGAAAAATATTTGTGGAAATAACTACCACAATGAGGCTTGAGAGAATGCAGATTTTGCAGTTACCTTCCTCTACCACACCCACCAAGCATGCCACGCCCACCAAGCCTCTCCCATAGAATCAGTAGTAAAAAAAAATTGAATCCCACCAGTGTATCATAGGCACAATTGCTGAACATGGAGAGTTTCCTTGGTGGCTATTCCCAGCTTTTGCAATTATTTACCAAAGAGGTTGAGCTAGTTTCGCTTCCAGGCGGCTGTTCTATTTGCAAACTCAATATTTATTATTCAGGCAGGAGTTTGACCTTTCATTGTTTCTAAAATCAAGAAACTTTAATTGATTGGGTTGTGTGAGTATGTTTGTGTTTGTTTTGAATTAGGTTTAATAACAATCATGTACTTTAACTTCATTTTGGCTTGGAAGACAATTACAATACAGTAAATAAATATTTGTATTTTGTCCTTCCATCAAAAGGCCCTCACAATACATGAGGTTATGCAATTCATCTTCACCTCAACCTTACAAAATAGATTAAACAATGTAACCAGGTGAACAGATTAAGCTCTCCAGCCTAAACACATACCTCATCTTATGTAATAAAGCATGTTACCCATTTCATTCCAGAGGCTACAAATGTGCTTGTAGGAAAAAGAACAATATAATCATCTTGCCAGTCATGGGAGCCAGTATCTGGAGTAGTTTCTGTGCTGTTTCTTATGGTATAGAAATAAATGTATGATTCAAATTACATGTTCTGCAAGAATTAAAAGATGTGGCTGTTCTTACAGATCTATCTCTATTTAAGTTTTATTGCTGTTGTATCTACATAAAATTCTCTGCTTTGTTTCATTTTTATACAACTGATAGAATTTTTTTTGGGGTTTTTTTTTCAAACAAGTCTGGAAACTAGTGTAAATGCAAGCAACATGCTTGTTTTTAGTTATATGACTTTAAATATATGTATTTTTCCTTGATTTCTAGACCAGCTTTATTTTTCCCCATAACCACCATCCTGTGAAATAGTTTGGGCTGAGAGTGAGTGACTGGCCCAAAATCACCCAGCTCTCTTCCATTCCTAAGGATGAACTTTCCTGATTCCTAAAAATTTGGGGTCTTATGGTTAAGCACCTTAACTCTACATAACTGATCTTTATAAAGAGAAATATTTTATATTCCAAGTAATTATTTATATAAAATTATAAATTCCAATTATAGTTTTGATGGAAACAGAAAATGAATTGCCAATTGCTATAGTATCAACTCTTAATACATATAGAGTTGGGGACTAGAAATAGCAGGAGATTATGATGTTGTTTCAACCTAGAGTAACTAATTTAGGGCAAATTGAATCTATCGCCATTAACATGGCGTGTTGTCAGGGGGGCAGAGATCGACCTCTAAGCCCCTTATGTGTGGGGTGACGCAGGGGTCGATTCTCTCGCCCCTTCTGTTCAACACGTATATGAAGCCGCTGGGCGAGGTCATCCGTGGGTTCGGG
>JAPKID020007649.1:0-10185 GCA_026931265.2 Tropidonophis doriae
GGGATGTTTTAAAGGTGCACAAATACATTACGGTATCTCCAGATGGAATGTAAGTACATTTTGGGTTTCTGCAAATATTCCAGGCAAATGTTTGAGAAGGCACATAAATGTCCTCAATTAGGAGAAAACACAGAGTAGCAGAGTCAGCATTTAGAAAGTGATTTTATTTCCCATGTATATGAAAGCAGGAAGAGCTCACCAAAGCTTTCACTTATTGCTTTACCAACAGTTCATCAAGGGCAAATCCCCCTGACACTCCTTTGTCTCATGCCTAGCCTACTACTAAGACCATCTGACTTGACATTTACTGTATTTTTTGGAGTATAAGATGCACTTCCCCCTCTAAAAGAGAGTGAAAATTTGGGTGCATCTTATACACCAAATATAGCCCCACCCACCCACTGGCTTCCACCCTTTGGTCTCTGCCTCCCAGCAATTTGCCTCCTTGCAAAGTTTCAGTTTCAGCACAGCCTGATTAGCACAAGCAGCTGATTGTTGGTTGGATCAGCTTCCTGACCATCAGCTGTTTCAGGTTGCAGGGATTGTCATTGCCTATTTCTGCTTCTGCGCACCCCGTTTTCAGCCCCGTTTGTTGCCCATTCCATGGAAAAAGCTGACCTACACTAGATTTACATGTTACACCAATTCACCATGTTAAACATTTGTTTCTTGATACACTTGCTTCACTCTTACAATCCACTGAGCTCAAGTTCAGCCTCAAGCAAGTCAATTCTATGGTTTAAAGTGATGGGGGAAACCTTGCCTGAATGTATCATCATGATCCTTGGGTGCTACTACTCTGCCTCAACATTTATTTATTTATGTATTGCTTTTTCCCTGGATTATCCGCTTTTCATTGAAAAAATTAGACACAGCAGAATTAAATATTAATGTTAGTGGAAGAAACGTCAATATCACTGAAAATCTCTGGTTTGATATAGGTTGTATTCATGAGAATTGATAGAGGCATATTTTCTGAATGGCTGCCACATGTTGAAGGCATCTAATTATTTGATTATCTGCAAAAAGAAAATAGGAATGCATCTGAACATTATTTGCTAGATTTTCAGGAAGTTTGTACTTTTGAACATGTCCTGCTTGGCACATTAGTGAAAAGAAATAGCAGCTACATTGTTTCATTCAGAAACATTAATCATTTTGCTTTTCCAATCAAAGCAAGCTTTTTATAGGTGAATTGATTGGTCTGAAAGGTCTTTACTATCTTCAGCTTTTAATTACTCTTCAAAGGTTAGTTGCTGGTTGAATGTAGGTCTCCACCTACCCATATTTAAAATAAATTTTAAAATATGGGAAATGTTTTTGAACCGTCTAGCAAATGCTAAGTAAGGATACTATTTCCCCTGTCCTGCTTTGAATAACAAAGTAATATTATTCAGCGTATCAGCAACCTGATTAAAGAATTTATACTGTATATCAGTAAAAGGCTTCTAATCATCTTCTTATTACATTCAATATCTTTTGAGAATTTTTTCTTTGCCTCAAGTAAAAAGGTAGTGAAATTTGAACTTCATTAAATACCAAGAGAGAGAGAGAGAGAGAGAATAATTGAATTTTTAAATTATTGGGCAACAATTATTAGTGTCCCAAGGGAAAAAAAATTAACACCAATGTTATTTAGTGAAAAGTAGCACAATTTATTTTGGCATTGTTAGATGAAATTGCATAAAATTAATCCATTTAGCATCATATTTTCTAGTAAGTGGCTGAAGCAGCAGCTCTTCAGATTTTTAATAGATATGATCCTTTTGAATCAGAACTGTTTAACAATGACCTGAGAACATAAACAGATGGTAAATGTACAGTATAAGGAGGGGTAGGTAGGTATCACCTGAATGGATGCATTATTTAATATGATTACTAACTTTATATCTGGATTCTCACTGTTAAACCTAGACATGGTTTGCTCAATCACATTTTATTGAAGAAACAACAGTCAGTGCTTCCTTGATTTATCAACCACAATTGAAACTTAACTTATGAAATCCTAGTAAACTTAATAAATGCTCCATAAGACACATGGATGATTGTAATGGTCCAGAAAATGTTTCAGCGGTTTTTCTGACTTTGCATCCATCTCCTAAACAGAATAAGGAGACATTCTCAGAGATTGAAGATTAGATTCTCCATGTTACATGCTAAGGAGATGATTATCTTACTGTGATCCATTTTAACCAATGGAGGTTTAATGATAACTAGGTCAGTATCATGGAGGGAGAAGCCAAATTTTAAAGGCATATCTGGGAGAGATGGGGACTCTGCGTCCATGTGTTCATGCACATATAAGGAAAGAGACCAATTGCAATATTTCTCAGCTCAAGTCTCTGTTGTAGAGATATAATAGGTTAGCCACTGCTGCTGGGTTAGGGAAGGAATGAGGGATTGTGAGAACAACTGGTGAATTGTCATGAAATGTTGAAAAAGAGTGTTGGTACTTACCTGATACGCCTCTTCTAATAAGGGGGGAGATAGCATCCATGTATGGGTAAAACTATCCACGCTCTGATTGGACTGAGTCAAAATTAATAATTAATTAGCATGGTATATAACCCCATTACGGAGCACCCATACCCAGTTTACGACGAAGGAAAATAACACAGACTCACCGGTAGAATAACCAACTCCAATTTAGTAACCAAACTCCAACACATCACAACAAAGGTCTGAGTGAGAAAGGGACGGGTCAGATGCTATCTCCCCCCTTATTAGAAGAGGCGTATCAGGTAAGTAAGGGTGGAGATAGCATCCATGTATGGGATATACCCAAGCCCACGAATAGTGCCCCCACTACGGAGAGTCGAGGTCAGACCTATTAACGGGGAAGAGAACAGGCAGACTGCAATACCAGCCGACCAAAGTCGGCCTCGGCAGAGGCAAAAACATCCAGTTTATAATGCCTGATGAACGGGGAAGGAGAAGTCCAAGCCGCAGCCCTGCAGATCTCCTCCAAGGATGTCTGAGTGGCCCACACAGACATCGTCGCAGCACTACGTGTAGAATGGGCAGTGACCCAGTGCGGCACCTCCTCATCGCAAGCAGCATAGGCCTTTTCGATGCACCTGCGGACCCATCTGCCCACACAGGAGACCGACACCTTCTTGCCCAGAGAACCTGGCAGAAAAGAGACAAACAAAGACTCCGAGTGGCGAATGGCCACCGTACGGCCCAAGTAAATCCGCAACGCCCTTCGGACATCCAGCAAGTTCTCAGCAGTTCCAGCGACCTGTGGAGAGTCAACCCCAAAGGCGGGGAGAACCACCTCTTGGGCCCGATGAAACCAGGATCCTACCTTGGGAACAAAGGTTGGATCGGGTCAGAGAACCACCCTGTTGGGATAGAAACAACATAGGTCCTCCCTCATCGACAGTGCCTGAAGCTCCGAAATACGCCGTGCTGAAGTAATGGCAACCAGGAAGACCACCTTCCACGTGAGGAACTGCCAGGCAGTTTCCTCCAGTGGCTCGAAAAGTGGCCTGGTCAGAGCTCCCAGCACCTTGGGCAGGTCCCATGTGGGGTACCTGTGCACTGGGGGAGGTCGCAGATTCGTCACGCCTTTCAAAAATCTCCTGACAGTGGGATGCTGGGCAAGGGAGATCCCTGCACCCACTGAGAGAACGGATCCCAGGGCCGCTACCTGTCTCTTGGTGGTATTGGGCGACATCCCCCTGTCCAGACCGTCCTGCAGGAAATCCAAGACCTAGGGAACGGATGCAACCTCGGGAATCACACCAGCCGCTTTGCACCAGGAGCAAAAGATCCTCCACGTCGCGTTATAAATCTGCGTGGTGGAAGCCCGCCGGGAGGCCTGGATAGTCGCGATCACCCTGTCCGAAAAAGCGCCCCCCCTCAGTGCGAGTCGCTCAACTTCCAAATGGCTAGCTGGAGCCACCCTGGCTCGGGGTGATTCAGAGACCCCTGGCTCAGGCAGATCCTGTTCGACGGAATCCTCCATGGGTCCGCCACAGAGAGGGTCAGGAGATCCGCAAGCCAAGGCCTCCTTGGCCAATATGGAGCCACCACGATCACCAGCACCCTCAGACTGACTATCTGTCAGATGACCCTAGGCAGAAGAGGGGTAGGGGGGAAAGTGTACAAAAGCCTGTCAGGCCAAGGGGTTCTAAGGGCATCCACCCCTTCAGCGCCAGCCGACCGGAATCTGGAGAAGAACCTCGGAAGCTGTGCGTTCTCTGGAGAGGCAAACAGGTCCACAAGGGGTGTGTCCTGGAAGACAGAGGGGTGCAAACACCATTCAGCATGATCAATCTGGACCCTACTAAGCCAGTCTGCTCTGGTGTTATCCACCCCGGAGATATGGTCAGACACAATGGACTGTAAATTATCCTCCGCCCAGGAGATCAGGAGCTCCACCTCCGCCATAAGGGCCCTGGATCTGGTACCCCCCTGGCAGTTGACATGGGCCTTGGCCGTGATGTTGTCAGTGAGAACCAGGATGTGTTGGCCTGAAACAACCTCGGCAAATTCCAAGAGGCTTAATCTGATAGCCCGCAGCTCCAAAAGATTAATGGGGAGAGCAGACTCCTCTTGGGACCACAGCCCCTGGGTCACCCTATCCCCCATGTGAGCCCCTCAACCCATCAGGCTGGCATCTGTGGTAATGGTTACCCGGTCAGCCACCCGGAACAGACAATCCCTCTGTACGGCAGGAGATTTCTACCAAGCCAAAGACTCCCTGACAACCGGGGTTAATGAAACCTTCATGTAGGAATGAGCCACTTTCCTCCTCTGAAAAGGGAGTAGGAACCACTCGAGGGACCTGGAATGCAGCCGGGCCCAAGGTACGATGGAGATGGCCGAAATCATCTTTCCCAGCAGCTGTGACAAAGTGGCCAAGGCGGGTCTGGGCTCAGATTCAACCAGCTTTACCAACTGGACGACGCTGCCAGCCTGTTCTTCAGAAAGAAAAACCCGGCCCGCCACCGAGTCAATCCAGGCCCCCAGATGCAGAATCTTGGTGGAAGGGAGGAAATTGCTCTTGGAGCGGTTAATAGAGAACCCATGTGCCTCCAGAACCCCCACCATGATGGCCAGGTCCCTCAAAGCGGCTTCCCTGGAAGGAGATTGTATCAAAATGTCATCCAGGTACAGCTGAACCCGGACAGGGACCGCATGAAGGTGGGCAGCCAAGGCCGCCATGACCTTAGTAAAGACACGTGGCGCAGATAAAAGGCCAAATGGCAACGCCGTGAATTGATAATGGTTTGAACCAAAACAGAAACTTAAATATTGCTGATGCTCTGGCAAAACAGGTACATGCAAATAGGCATCCGTTAAGTCAATAGAACATAGGAAATCCCCAACACGAACCCCCTCCAGAATGGTAAACAACGAGTGCATCTCGAAACACTTATATTTAACATAAAAATTCAATCTTTTAAGTTCAAGAATAGCCCGCCAACCTCCAGAGGGCTTGGGGATAACAAACAGGTGGGAGTAAAACCCAACCTGGTCAGGGGGAACCGGACAAACAGCCCCAATTAACAGGAGGTGATGGATGGCCGTGGCCATCAAGGCCTTCTTATCAGGGTCCTTGGGCATGTGGCAGGAGACAAAGGAGGGGGGAGGGGGGTGACAAATTCCAGGGTCAGGCCATCCCTGACCGTGACTAGCACTCAGGCGTCAGAGGTCGTGGCCTCCCACTGGGTGGCGAACAGGCAGAGCCTGCCCCCGATGGGAGGGGTCCCCTGAGACCGCTCAGGACCTGCGGAAGGGATGGCCTCCGCCTCCCCGAAAGGGCCGCCTAGAGTTTTCCCCCCTCTGCTGCCCGTAACGATGTTGAGGGCGATACAGTTGGGACTGGCCCTGGGCCCGAAACCCCTGGGGCTGGTAGGTGGGGCGGAAAGATCCCCCAAAATCCTGGCCCCTGTTACGGCGAGGATAAGGCGCAGGCCGAGAGGCAGTGCACCGCGGGTTAGAGGGCAAAGTTTTCTTTTTATCCTTATCCTCTACTAGGAGGGGATTAAGGGCATCACCGAAAAGTTTTTCGCATGTGTAGGGGGCCGAGGCCAGCTTCCACTTATGTTTTAGCTTGGCTTGCCACTGCCAGAGCCACAGCAAACACTGGGAGGCCACCGAAGAAGCCAGGGCCCGAGAGGCAAAGCGGGCGGCGCTCAGGGTAGCATCCACGGAAAACTGCACCACCGCCATGACCTTATTCAAATCTTGGTGGGCACGAGTGTCTGCCACCAGAATCTGTTCTTGGAGCTGTTGGAGCCAATGCAGACTCGACCTGGTAAAAAAGGAGGCAGCGGTGGACGCCTTCAGGGACCAGACCGACACCTGGTGGGTTTTATGGAGCACCCTGTCAGCCTTCCAGTCCTCGGGCTGAAAGAGGTCTTCCTGGCCACCCAGGAGGGTGGTGGCCGAGTATAGGGCTGCAATGGACGTGTCCACTTCCGGCCAGGCCAGGGCGGTGTCGAGAAGAGGCCTGACATTGAAGAAGCGCCTTTCAACCCCCGAAGGTCCCGGCCAGACGTGGGGGTGGCCCACTGGCGTCTGATGGCATCTACAAAGACTTGCGGTGTCGGGATGGCCTCTGTTTCCACTGTTGGCTCAGAATACCAAGACCTAGGTGGTTGAGCTGCTGGGGCTGCAGGAGCCGGGGGAGGCTCAGACCCAAAGCTGGAGGCTGCCTTGGCCTTGGCCAGGGGTGGTTTGAACAGGGCCTGGGGAAAGAGGCCAGTGCTGGCAGGTTTCTCAGGCCCCTGCTCCTTGTTGCCCGAGAGATCGGCTTCACGGGACCCCCCCTCGTCAGAGGGGGAGGCCAGGTCCAGGTCAGCCTCAGCCGGAGACAGGTGTGGCACCAATTGAACTGCCTGCAGCTGCAGCGCAGTCAAAGGAGCGATCCTCTGTGGGGCCCTCAATGTGCGCTTCTGGATGCCTACCTCAATGCCTTGGTGGACTGCAGCCAAATGTAGTCCTGCATAGAGGCCATAGGCGATGGAACCGCCGTCAGCAGGGGAAGGGCGGGCCATGCCGGAAGCAGTGGGGGGAGGCCTGACCCCCAAGCACCTTCTGGATGGAGCCCTGCGGCCGTAGAAGTAAAGGTGGCTTCAGCCATCTGGGACAAGGGCCTGCCTGCCATGTTAATGCCCCACAAGCCTGAGGTGTCTATGGGAAGAATAGGGCTGAAAGGCCCGGGAGTCAGGTCCAATTGGAGTGGGTCAGGCCCAGGTGAGGGAGGGACCATGGCAACCTGGGTTCCCGAAGGGAACAAAATGGCGGCCGCAACGGTTTTGATGGGCTCCGAGGGCTCAAGATGGTGGCCGCGCCAGTCAGGAAAGGCCTGCGATACCTCTGGAGGTTCTCGGGACGCCAGGCAGTGTCGTGCCGAATCTGGAGGCCTGGGGGAGCCACACAGCGCAGGGAAGCCTTCCGGAATCACCGCTGCTTCTCTGGAGCCGCTGGACAGCTGATTGGGCTCCGATCGGGCCGATAAGGGCCGGGAGCCTACTGCGCATGGTCAGGAGGCCTCGGAACAAGGAGCAGAGAGTGCAGAAGGGCTGGAGGCCTGTAGAGCACCAAAGAAGGCCTCACAGCGGCACTGTAAACGTGGCCAGCCTCCTCAGGCCTGGAAGAGATCCCTCGCCCCCCAGCCACTCTTGACAGACCAGCAGCAGACCTCTTCTTTCTCACCCCCTCCTGGAAGGGAAGCAAGAGGAGGCAAATGCAGGGATAGAATACAGTAGCTGCAGGCCTGGGCCTTTGGCTAAAGGACAGGATCTGAGACAAAGCTGCTGCTGAGGCTGGGGGGGGTGTCCTGTCAGACCAAGGCCAATAGTATGCTTCTCTGACAGATCTTCAGAGAGTTGGTCTATCGAACTGTCCCAGAGCTGGACTGAGTCGGAAACTGGGTATGGGTGGTCCGTAATGGGGTTATATACCATGCTAATTAATTATTAATTTTGACTCAGTCCAATCAGAGTGTGGATAGGTTTACCCATACATGGATGCTATCTCCACCCTTATTGAGAATGGTTTGTTTCTGCTTAATATCACTCTTGCAAATATTTATCCATAAGTCCTGCATTAAACTTGTCTTTTAAAAAATGTTCATAACATTGGAATTTAAATACATATTTGATATTTTTGAGGTAAAAATATGCTATAACTTTTATATTAATATTCTATCTTGCATAAAGAATTAAGGCATCATGCTTTATAAATAGAATAAAAATCCATAATAAAATTATCAATAATTGTTTACAAAAAGATTAAGATTCTAAGATTACTCTTAGATTTAAAAAGTAATTCACTACACAAATGGATAGCTGCATTCCTCTCAAACAGGCAACAAGTAGTCAAAATAAGGAGTGCCCCATCAAACCCTGCACCAGTTAACAGCAGTGTCCCCCAAGGCAGCATTCTAGGACCAACTCTCTTTCCAATTTACATACATGACATTTGCGATCATTTTATAAGCAATTGCGCCCTCTTCGCTGATGATGTAAAACTATTGGACACCATTGACAATGCTGCTGTCCTACAAAGTGACCTTGACTATGTGTCAGAATGGTCGAACACTTGGCAACTTCAAATCTCAACCAACAAATGCTCTGTCTTACCTATTGGCAACAAAAATCAGAACACCAAATACAAGTTGGGCAGATACAACCTCATAGACGACAGTCACTCTGTCAAGGGATAGGAGTACTCATTTCAAAAGGCCCCAGAGCTAATTGTAACAGCATTGTCGAAAAGGCATTAAGAGTTTGAATTTGATTTTTTTGCCCATATTCTTTTGTTTTTTGGCACAACCACCACATATGGTAGTATGTGCCTGATTCATAGTCACATTTCCAACAATTTGGCACTAAATTTCTAAACATTTTGACTATTCTCATGGCTGGGAGATGCCACCTATAAAACATTTTATATAAGTTTTCTTTATACAATATTGTTATTTTCCTACTTCTTTCCCATAGTTCTTGCCATTTTTCCAGATGTATATTGTAGCCACAGTTTATCACCCATTCTACCATTGTCTCCTTAACCTGCTCTTCTTCCTTCTTATATTCCAATAAATATTTGTAAATCTTCTTTATCAATTTATCATTTGTCCCCAAAAGGATCTTATCCATTGCCATCAGCTCCCTATTATTGTCCCACTCTTTCATACCTTTTGAGTAATGTGATTGGATTTGTAAATAGGACCACCATTCCAATTCTATCCCTTGCTCTTTTAGCTCTTGCCTCAATTTTAATCTCCCTTTTTTGTCTATTATATCTTTATAGGTGACCTGTTTTCCCTGATAAAATTTGGGTACACTACCACTTCTAATATTGATAGCCAAATTGGAACCTGGTTGTTCAATGTACCTCTTCACAATGCAAACCTCTGAAAGACTTATCATACTCTTAATGTGTTTTTTCTAATGGATGCAAAAAGTGGGATCTTATGATAATGAAGTGATTACTTGGTAAATATGAGACTATTGTAGTGTTTTGTCTTTTGAAGAGGACAGAAAATCTGGTTTGTCCTAGATGTTGATGGATGTTTCTGAATTATTTGAGCAATTATGGCATGTGTGATTGAACACAAAGGAGGCATCATCTATACCACTTCAGTTAGGATTGTTTGGACTTATTTATTTATGCTTTATTAATTTATTTGCTTATTGATCTATTGTATTTATAACCTACCAATTTTGAAAGTTTACAATAATTTAAAAATCAGATCATAAAATATTATACCATTAATATAATTCAAAACCATAGAATACCATGCCATTAAAATAATTGAAATCTTTGAAAATATGTGTTCTTCCCTAAATCCTGGGATAAGATATAAATACAGGGGTCTTATTCTCTTTTCCTGAATTAAATAATTGAAAAGTTCATTAGCAAAAAAGAAGAATGTCTCTCAAATAACTAAGACCTAAGCCATTTTGATGTTTATATTTCTTAAGTATAAGAAATCTGTATCATAATCACTTTAATTTCATCTATAAATTGACCTTGGAAACATACTAGATGGTCAATGCAAAGTAAAGTACAATGATTTCAGATGAATAAAAAAGGGGCAAAGACATACATTACATTTTGTACATTTAAAGCAACTCTTAAAATGGCATACCGTATTTTCCGGCGTATAAGACGACCCCCTAATTTTACAGTTTAAAAAACAGGTTTAAGCCTATATTCGCCGTA
>JAPKID020007650.1:0-10185 GCA_026931265.2 Tropidonophis doriae
CCCCACCTAAGCATCTTTAAAATCCTGATCCCCCCCCCCTATAATTCTTACTATTGAAAAAGTGAACTCCTACTCACATGGAGAAAACCTAAATGGCCATTGAGTTGGTTTAATAAGGTTCCAAATTGCCCCCCTGTGGGGCACCTAGTAGAAAACCCAAATTATCTTTCTTCACCAGGCTATGCTTTAGTTAGTATATAACTAGTTTAGCTAGCCAACTGTGCTTATTTTATCTGAATATCAGTGACTGTGACTGTTACCTTTTCTACATTGTCTTATCTCCAGGAAACTTAGTCTTTGGCTTCATTGGTTTAATAAGGTATTTTTTAATTCTTCATTTCCTAAAAGGTTTGTGTTCATTTTGGGTACAAAGATCCCGACACATGTTCCTTTGTTTTTCAAAAGCTGGACTAATAGTCCTTGAAACCCAACATCTCTCAAAATAGATAAACTTGGCTATCACATATATTTGTTACTGGGATACCTTACAGCAAAGTTTTAAAATGTCCCTTTTTTCTATTTGCAACCTATGATTGCAGGCTTTCATGCAGTTGAAGACTTGTCTCTAGTTTTGGCTAGGAGTGTTGTAAATAATCTATCCAACTGGAGAACAAGCATACATGGGAAGTGGAAGAAAAGATTTTTTAAAAAACTCTGCTCCTACAAAGCAGAGGCCAACACTAAGATATGTTTCTAATTTCAATTAATGTTAATTGGAAATGCATACAAGATGCTTTGAATTCATAAGGCATAATCAAAGGTGAAGCAAACCATGGATTTTAGTTAAATAGCTGTGTGGAGTGGGAAATACAAGTTGACAGCACAGTCACATTAGCATGGTTGGCACATTGGGTTGGGACATGATAAAAATACAGATTGAAAACTTAACATGATTAAAAATCTTTCAAAAATTAAATAATATATTCCACATTGGGTCGTTAAAATACTGAAAAACCTAGTTAAAGGCGTCATCCATTTTTTGGTTGCTTTTAATAATTCTTGCTATTACTTCATATTAATGCACAACAATTAAAGACATCACGTGTTGTCAGGTAAAACACTCCCATTAGTTTTCCTGATACAGATGCATCACAGGGTTGTGGTAAAAATTTGTGGTAATAAACGTTATTTCTGGAGATAGCCTTACCCAGCTAATAAAATTTCGACTAAGGACCTCCTCCTCCAGCCAGGTTCTAGGGCCCTTGCGGTACAGTGATTGGCTATCTCTAGGACGCTAAGGCGTTACCATTGGTGGAAAAGGAAGGGTCACGCAAGTCAAGCAAAGAAAGAGGGGAAAGGGGGCCCGGGATAGGTGGTTTGCTGGTTAGTTCTACAGCCTAATTAGCGGGGTATACTGTGGTAATTTCGGGTTGGATAAAACGTAGGAACGCAAGTTAAAAAAAAATATGGCGCCATTCTCCAGCTTTCAGGAAAGGAGATAAGGCGAGGCGTGGCGTAAAATTCACTTCGAGGGGTGCCGGTGGAGCGGAGTACTAACTCAACGGGGCTCCCTTGGGCGCTTCCGCAGGTGATGTGCTGGCAAACTGGAGTTGTCCGTCCTTCTTGCTTTGTAATACAGGCGGTTTCCAACCAGAGGAGGCTTATTATATGCAAGGGAAAGCACCGAGGACGCTGTTGTTGCTCCGAAGGAAAGTAGAAGCTTGCAGCACAAACAGCAAGACCAAATGCTTAAGAAAGCTAGGATGCAATTGCCAAGCGAGCCTGGGTACAAGGCTGCAACTGGGGAACAAGTTCCACAAACACGCGCAGGACCAGGCCAAGCGGCGATAGTCTCCAAAAGTATTATCTTTTAACATGATAATGAGTAATGGTGGAGTTCAGAGTTTGGAAAAAATTGGGCGTCTTGCAGTTCCCTTGTGGTGGGTTGGGCCGGCCTCATCCAACGCGTGTTTGTCGAGGGCTTCGAATCGCCATCGTGTGGACGTGCTCATTTAGCCACAATCTTGGTTATCCTCGGCGAAGCAATCCTGGTTATTCTGGGTGTGAAGCTTACGTTTGCGTAAGCAGGTCTAGACATTGCTTTCTCTAATAAGGCTTAGATCATTAGAAGATGCATTAAAGGAGCTATTAAATAGTTATTGGACGGGGATGCCCAGCTCTTGGTTGAGCTCGGCTTAGGAGAGAGGCGAGGTGAGGTTTCCTTTATGGTGGCTTGCTTCAATTTGGGAGGGGGGGGGGGAGGGGAGCCTTTTGCTTTCCCTGTCAATCTCATTCGTTAAACAGCGACCCAGGAAAGGAAGGGCGTCAAAAAAAAATCACAAAACCTGGAGCCCTGGCCGGTGTCAGCCAGCCATTCCCTGGTGGAGGTTGTGAAGCTTGGAAGCTGGATTTTGAAGCTTGCTTTAAAGCAAACTCCCCTCTTCCCTCCCTCCCTCCCTCCCTCTCTTCCTGATTTTAAGGTATTTCTGTAAGAGTCTGATGGTTGAATAGGTTTGGACCTAATGGCCCCCAAAGTCCCTTCCAACTCTGTCATTCTGTAAGGGTCTCCTGCTTGAGCAGGGGGTTGGACTAGATGACCACCCAGGATCCCTTCAGACTCTGATTCCCTTTTCCTACTTCGACGGAGGTGCGCCTTGTGTGGCGTCCTAGAGTTTGGCCAGGTGCCACAATTTTCCCTAAATTCATATTTCTTGGGACAAATCTCACAGAGCCAGATTTCAGTTGAAATTGCTTATCTATACCCGGTACAACAATGGTGCTGTCAGTGACTCATCCCAGCTCTTTTCCAAAAAAACAGTGTTGTCCACTTCATTGCAGGTTTTGCTCATCTTTTCAGAAGTCCCACTTTGGAGAGAAAAACAAGTCGTTTTAAGATACAGAGCTGCATTCAGAGCAGTACAGCACAAATCACACGATGGTCCTTGTGTGAAATTGAAATGAAGCATTTTTATGCAACATTCTTATTATTTTTCCCATTTCAAAAACATTGATATACATCCTTATAAATACTATTTAACATTTATCTATTCATCATTAATCTCTATACACCTTCTTACATATACTATATGATACAGTTTGGATCGCTTTCTTGCCACCCATGTCTCCATCTATTTTTTATGCAAATTCTTAAAGGGCCATCTAAGATTTATTAAAAAATGCTTGTACTGATTGAGGTGTTATTGTTGTTTTTACTTTAGGTGGCTTTATATTTTGAAAACAAATCAACCATTTGTATAAACATAAAAGTTAGATCTATATGGAAAAAGAAAAAGTTAAGATCTATGTGAGGAAAAATTGACATGGACTGGAATAGGTGCTAGAAAAAATAAAAGGTCCTTAGGGTACAAGAGGAGTTAACCCTTTCTTAGGATTTTGTGGGCTACATTAATTTTGTTGAACTTGCTGAACATGGGCTTACCATGATTGGTTTTGTTTGGAGAGAGAATTTTGAACATAAGATTAATGAGAAGCAAAATGGGGAAGACACATTGTGCTGAACCACATTATTTTTATAATAGACTCAGTGGCAGATTCATTCAACATCCAAAATTGAAACCAGACCAGTTGCATTTTTGGAGCAGTGTGATACGTGAGCCCAACCATTAAGAATGATATAGGCATAACATATTCCTTTAGAAGAAATAGTGTTACGCAAAGTACAGAAGAAGAGAAAGAAAATAGTAAGCAAAAGAAATTGGAGCCAGAAAATAAGATTCTCTTTTTGTTTTTCACCAGTACTGTTCGCTATAGTTTTTAATACTTTTCTAATCACACATCTTCCCCCATTTCCCTATACTTTTAAAAATCCCACTGGCTGAAAATTAACATTTCCCATGTTTACCTCCATGTAGAGGTAACAAGTAGAAGCATGCTTTTATGTAAGGTGTCCTACTTTTTTGACCAAAACTTCATTTCAATTGTTGGCGCGCTCCTAATTTCTTTTAAATTACTTTTAAATTACTTTGCATGCCTTAACATTTCTCAATTTATCCATTTTCAGTAAGCATTCAGCCAAGTGCAGCCATTCGAGAAAACGCAAAAATATAGCTTGATTTGACTTTGTAGGATTAACAACTATAGTTGCAGCATTCAGAAAGTACACAACCCAGTTGGACTATAATTCATCAATTACCTTTGAAGGCATCTACAGTCAATATGGTATGTGAACAATCTAACTTTGCTTTATTTCTATTTATTAAAGAGCATATTAACCAGCAACTAGAAATGCTGATTTTATAAAATGCCAAGATTTTGTCTTCATATTTTAGGTGCAAATAAGGAGTCATAATTTCATATTAAGGTGTTTTAGAGCATTTTTGAAAGATACTCTGATTCTGGGTACTGTGGGAATTGTCATATGTATTATTTGAAAGTGTGATAAAGTCTGTTTTATTGATCCTCATTTAATGGACTTTAGATACAAAGGAAAATGTATAATGTGATTTTACTTACATTTTAATATATGCAGTTACATAAATGTGGGTTTAATGGTCCTACGACTTTTCAATTGGGAAATAAACAGGTTTTACTGTAGTTCCATTTTAAATATAATAAGGCTTCTTCCTAGTGGTAGATATGGAATTGAAACTTAATGTGTTTTGAACCAAACCTGTGGAAAATGTAATGACAATGTTCTTAATAGGCCATCGTACGTATTGTCTTTTAAACATTATGTGCTAAAATTAGTGTATAAGAATGTGTTGGACTATTAATAGGCTTAAGAAAAAGTTCTTGTTTATCCTTTTAGTACCTCCTCCCCTGCAGTTTGTATTCTTTCAATAAATTCAATATTCCTTCCTACCATGTCACTTAAATATGAAACAATTATGGAACAATTCTTTTTGTAGTGATTTGGGTCTTTATGGACTTAAAATTATGATAAAGTCAAATTTGATAAATATGATTAGGCTTTTTTTAAAGTGATATACAGGAAGTTATTCCTCATGGGTGTTTTATTTTTGTTTTAATAATTGTACTCTTTGCCTATCCATTGAATAGTTGATTTGCTTAAATATTTATTTTACTGTGATATGTGATTGCAGGACTTTTCTTTTACTAAAGTTCTCTTGCCTTAACAGTGTTTTAGTATAAAAATTGAGGTCATTGCTCATTGTTGGAGAACAAAAGCTATCTACTACCCATTTTAAAAGTCAGTCTGTATTCATAATGTTGTCTAAGAATTTCCTGGATCCAAATGATTAGAAAAGAAAAACAGGGAGCTATATAAATTGGATGGATGGAGTGAGTTCTAGAATAGCATACTTCTAACGCTTTCCTTTTGACTCCTCTTAGGACAGCAAAATTCTGCAAGACATAGAAAAGGCCCTCAACAAGGCTAAAAACAACCTTGAACACTTAAAGGTTTTAGAGGAGGTAGGTGGGCCAATCAAACTTTGTATGAGTTCTTATCATTTCCCAACTACTCATACTTTAGGAATTGAAAATTTCCTTTTTAAAAAAGAATTGAAAATACTTCTTCAACATTTGTTGGTAACTAAAGAAGTGATAATACTAGATATTAGGCCAGCTCCAGAGAATTAATAGCCTATTACTGTATAGTATCGAATAATGAGATTGAAATCAGATATCAGACAGACCTTCTGACCAGGTAGAAGATAACCATTGCGACCCTTTTGGGTCAGATGGTCAATCTTTGAAAAAAATATCAAGAATAACAATGGAAGTTTTTAATTCCCCAGACAACTTCTGAGAATCTAACTTTTCCAGGAGCAAATTTTGTCCTCTCTTATTATGACAACAAGAGCATTTGCTAGAAGCTCTTAATAAAATGTCTCAATGATTCCACTCACAATTACCTGACTGACATTACTCAAAGAGTACTTGTTCATAATTTCATCTCATCTTTGAAGAAAATAGCAGGTGCTTGAGGGATTTTTCGTGCAGCATGTATTCTTCAAACTTTTTATTAGTAATTTGATTGAGAGAGTTGAGGGGATGTTTGTCAAGTTTGTATATGTTGGGGAAAACAATACTGTATAGAGGGAACATTCCAAAAGATTTTAACTGGTTTGAGCAATGGACTGAAATGAATAGGGTAGAGTTCTGTGTTTGAGAAGAAAAACAGAATTACAAGCACAGAATGGAGTGTCTTGCAGATGCTGAAAATGCAAATAATAGTCTCAGTTGTGTTAATAGAATAATGAAGTCCTGATCACAGGAAATAATCTAGTTAAATCTTACAAACATAATGCTTTTTTCAAGTAGCCAATTGGTGTTTTCACACTCTACTAGATAGAAAAATTGATGAAAATGACTTTCTTAAAAAGTAAATATTGTGCAAGCAAGGTACAAGAAGTATATAATGCTTGCTGTGGTTCATTTTTCTACAATTTGGATGATAGGTAGAACTTAATGTATGTAGTTAGTTATCTTTGTTGGCAATGAAGAAAAACAAGGGGCTAAAGGTTTGTATTTGTATTAAATTTTTACTGCTTTTTGTGATGGCACCCTTTAAATGAAACATCCTTTTTGTTGTTGTCTTTCCTGAGCTTTCTGAATACAGAACATGAAATTTAGTGCTTTCCTAAATCAGAATATTTCACACATATAAATATGAATAAAACTATGAGCTGATAATGGCTTTCTGCATTTAAAATAAGTACTGCTGTAATATTTTACATTACTGAAAGTGCATTGGAAGAAGTGCCTTATTTGCGCTTCTACATATACATGATTATATTTCTTTAAAGCACCACAATGAGCATTTCAACTAGGATAATCACAAGTGGTGACTAGATTTCACTGGCATTCCTATTGACCTCTCATTGACCATTGGATATTTTTCCAATTTTTAAAAAATTCTATTTAGTTAAGTCTTCATTTTACTTGGAATATTTAATTTCCATAACTGTTAAAATTGCATTGAATAAATAATATCAAATAAAATTCGGTTATTCAAATCTGTCTTCTAAAGCAGGGGTTTCCAACCTTTGCAACTTTAAATTCCCAAAGCTGGCTAGAGAATTCTGGGAGCTGAAGTCCTTCAGACTTAAATAAAGTTGCAAAGGTTGGAGACCCCTGTTCTAAAGCATTTGGAAGAAAAGAACCGAAATATTAATTTTGAGTTGATTTGTTGTTCTAGTCAAATAGTGCTCATGTTGCTTTTAAATTCTGTCAACAATGTGTGCAAATGTGGTTATATTTTTAATTATTTTTTTTAAATGAATAAGCTACTTCAACAATTAATCACCGAAACAAAACAGGAAGAAAGCAAGATTGCGGATGTTATCACTGCCAAGTTTGCAGATTGTATGGCTTCTCTGAACTCAAGGTAACATGATTAAAATTACAATACTGATTTCATCTGAGTTCTACAGTACATATTTCTGTATGAATTAACTTTATGGTTAATTGTGGAAAAAGGCAGTTTATTCAAATTATTTACTCTTCGGGTTTGTTTTGGCAAAGAGAAACAAATATTTCAAAATAACTACCTTCCATTTTCCTTTTCTACCCTTACTTCCTTTATTTGTTGGACCTTGATTTGTTTAGGTTATAATTCTTATTCTAATACCTATGATTTTTTAGCTTGGAGTAATTTCACCTAATTTAAAAGTGACTTTACTTTTAAATTCTTTATCAAAATTTTAGTTTTTGAAGCATTCCTTCAAATGTTATTTGCTGCTGTATTTCAGTCGTATTTATCTTTCAGAGAAATGTGAGTTATATGATGATAAACAGATTTATGATATAATTATTTTGTGACTAGTAATTTATAATTTCATTTTTAAAAGGGATAATGTGTGCTTTTTTATGCTATATAGTTACCTATATACCGCTAGGCAATGCCAGCGGGCAGCGCCCAGGGGAAGGGTCTTCTCTGTGATGGCCCGACCCTCTGGAATGACCTTCTCCCCGACATTAGAACGACCACGGACCTCCGCTCCTTCTGTCAGAAACTCAAAACCCACCTGTTTCATCTAGCCGGCCTGGCCTAATTTTCATGCTCCCGCCCCAGTCTGGAATTTTTAAATTATTTATTTGGTTTTATGGGTCTAGTTTTAATTTTTATAAATTGGTACAGAGGACTATTTAATTTGATTTTAGCTTATATGTATTATTATAATTTTTTATATTTTTTAATTCTACCTGTACACCACCCCGAGTCCCTTCGGGGAGAGGGGGCGGTCTAGAAATCCAATTAAAGTAAAGTAAAGGCTCAATGGCATCCCATTTAAGCCCTTTTTTCACCAAAAGTACATGCATGGAAGGCTGAGTGCATGCACAGAGGTGGCACATGCTCACATTTGCGAACCGATAGGGAAGGTAAATGACTACCACCCCTGAAAAGCAGATAATCACCAATAGGCATGGTCATCATATTTTCGGTTGTAATTGTCATCAGTCTAAGAGCATAATAGAAAAAGCAGTTTAGGATAGGCTGGTTTATATATTGGCTGTTATTGACTATGTATTGATTTATTATATGTATATCAGCCTCTTTCTCTGTGTCTAACCTTACAATACTCTGTGGCATTATCACAAACAATGCTAACTTAGTTCTGCTTGTAGTGGTAATTAATGAAATCCTTGTCAACAAGCACAATCCTAATGCAACAATATCATGACAACTGGGTCCTTCCCAGAAAGGTAAAATTAGCCATCAGACTCAAACAAAGCTCCTTCCGATCCTCAAAACCCAATAATCTAGACTCAGCGAAGGTGATATATCCTCTCCCCTCTCCCAACATGGACTTCCAGAAAACCAAACAGGAAATTATTCATTATTAAGTTGGAATGAGATACTTTCTAGATCGGCCCAAGTTTAGGCCTTTCACTGTTTGGCTATTCAGTGGTTCAGAAATTGTTTTTTTCTCTCTCATCCACTGGAATTGCAATAGATTGAATACTTTTACATGAAATTGTGTGTGTTTTCCTAATTCTCTCTAGCAGCTTCACTGGCAAACAGCTGCAAGTAAATCATTCAAATTCAGCTCCTCTAAATTAAATTTTAATACAGTATCCTTAGGCATAGATCCTCCAAGTGTCATATTACTCAGTCCCTTTTTGCAATAAGATATACAATATATATACATATCTTGCAATGAGATATACATGTGTGCCTTAATATTGCTGTGAGTCATGCTGAGTTGATCTGAGCAAAGTGAAGAGTTGGCTCTCTGCCTAGGCTTTGCATAGCCTGATTATTGATAGACAGCAATATACACTAAGCAGAAATTAGCTACTCCAAGCATTTGGAAAAGTCAATAAACTCTACCACTGCTGGACAGAAAACTAAAAGTATATACAGTAGAAAACTCAAGAGCAGAATTGGGAGGTGAGAGATTGTGAATTCCAACCCCCCACCCTCACTCCCAACATAGTTTATTTTTTGGCTATGTTTTACAGTTTTAAATTTAAAATCTGTATTTGATCATCTCTGTTTTAAAGCATCATAAAGGAAAGGAGGATTGCCTGAGCTACTGATTACAGTGTAGTCAGGATAGCTCACAGTGAAAAGCAGGGGGCAATCTAGTATTTGCAAATGTAAGAAGATAAAGCAATGGAGTAGGGAGGAAGGTAAATGTAATTATTCCTAACCCTTTAAATTCTCAGGGATGGAGTTTCATAACAACCCACCATTGGAAGCCTGTCAGACTGTCAAAGTATAAACCCAAAGAGTTCAACTAAAAAGTGAAATTGATTTCCATAGTTGACTTCAGCATCCTCTTGTTCTTATCCCAATTGGCAAAATAAAATTAAGCTGTATGGAGGTGAAATCTTTTATAGTTGGACCTTTGTGAAGAGTTAGGAAAATACCACAGTTCTGAGCAAAGGTCCCTTCCTTCAGGGATTTTAAGTGTTTGGGCTGGGGCCCAACTTTAACAACTTTAAGATTTTGGGACATCAATTCCCAGAATTCCCCAACCAAATTGCTGGCTGGGAAAGTCGGAGTTGAAATCTACAAGTTTGCCAAAGGTAATCACGCCTGATGTAGGCACTCAGACTATGAATATTTATTCCCCACAAGTTATGGGTATTCTTGAATAACCTGAAAAACATAGAGTCGTAAAGGTAAAGGTACCCCTTACACCTATGTGCTAGTCGTTTCCACCTCTAAGGGGTGGTGCTCTTCTCCTTTCCAAAGCCAAAGAGCCAGTGCTGTCCGAAGATGTCTCCATGGTCATGTGGACAGCTTGACTAAATGCTGAAGGCTCATAGAACGCTGTTACCTTCCCACCAAAGGTGGCTCCTATTTTTCTA